>CANSNZ010000762.1:85000-291765 GCA_947646795.1 Beta lomatogona | reverse complement strand
CTTTGAAACCCAATTAATTGTTTAAAAATTATTAATTGCTTTATTAAATAAAATAAATATCTTCAAAGATAATACCAAGGTATAATTAAAATCGGATTTTATCCCGTAAAATTAGATTTTCTGAGTTAAGATAAAAGAAAATCATTAAAACGCGTTAAAAAAAAAGCCGGTCAGCTGCAAGGCGGTGGCGCTGAAAAATGCCTGCATGTCAATTCTATCTTTTTTAAAGCGTATGCCACGTGTACTAGCTAGACAGGGCATGTTAAGGCCAAGCGCACTAACGTGCGCCTCTATGCTCTCGATTTGCTGGCGCACCTGGGTCTCAAGGGCAAGGCGCACTTTGGCGTGAAGCGCAATTTTCCTGGGTAAATACTCTTCATTTCTCTGTAATTAAAAACGGTTTCATACACTTTTAATACTTCGACACTTCACGAATACTGCTAACTTCTTTCTAAAAACTCTCATATTTTCACAAACACATACATACAAACAAATACATTTATACAACACCATATTTTTTCTGTGCTTCACGATTGCTTGTCCCGGTTGTCAATCTTTCTAATTCTCGCCAGGATAATCCTGGCGGTCCTGAATAAATTCATTATTTTCATATTAAAGTTACTAACTATTTTTTTCCCGATGTCGATCTTTAATATAAAAATCGCTCCTTTTGTATATTATAATCCTTCTTTCCATCTTTTATTTATTTTTATATATTATTATATGCTTCGTTTCGATTGTCCTTGCTTGGTTTCATCACCTCACATGATTATTATTGCTTATAAAAGACTCTTTTGGAAGAATTGTTCTAATATTAATCGAGCTACTTGGACAACCTATTAGGTTCCCCCAAAACATCATTTTAATAACATATCACTAAAAAATAGTAATTTATGTGTGTCCGAACCAACCTAGATCAAATTATTTTGAAGTGCACCAGGAATTATTATTAGTTTGGTTCTGTTGCGCCTTGATATGTGAATCGATATTTGAGTTATTGCTTAATAATGGTAATGGTTTATTGTGGCTTATAATACAGCCTCGCTTTCGTAATCTCAGTCTAGGGGTTCAGTGACTTATCTATAGAAATTTATTTGTGAAATCTACACTCGGATAGGAAATCCGGCTAATATCCAATTAGGTTTTACGTAACGTTCCTTTAAAGACTGAGTGGCTACTTCTAAAACATTTACAATAAAACTTAACATGGGTAAGTCAAATACGTACGCAATCCGTGTAGGTCAAACTAAAAAGACGTTTTGGCCTAACGTTTAATTACGCCGGTTTGTATTTGGATAATTGGTGTTTAGTTATGGATCGCGATTAGCGCTTCCTAATATGATTTCTTGCCGTATAATGATCTGATTGGTAGTCGATGCTACTATATTCTAATTAGGGAACAACTTATGTGCAGCAACTTTACGTTGAGTTCTTTTAATAATGCCAAAAGGGAAAAAAATAATCGAAGTGGTAGGCGCCCAAGTCTAGTATAGATTGAGATCAATTCCTAGTATAGTTTTAATCTCGGCTATAGTTTTTTTTAAGGGAGTCTTAGAAACATTTTAAAATAGTTAATTGTTTCCTCACCTTCTCGAGTTTGGCGTTGAGTAAAGCTCTTCTAATGAGCATTTGAGCTTTGGTGAAGTTATTCGGGTTTACAAACTTGTTGGTCATAGGAAACATCAAAGAGTTTGTCATCATTAAAAAGGGGGAATTTGTTCACCCCTAGGTTTTGAATGATGACAAAAAGCCAAGTAGGAACAAATTGATATTGCTGTGTGGTTCTTAAGTTGCTAGGATGCAACCGAGAAACTTCTTTACTGTATACTAAAAAAAATCTAAAGATTATTTGTTATGCCACGATATGTTCGTGCGTAGCAAACAGGTGGCTCCAAGACTAATCTAGGAGGGCCCCTTGAAGATGCTCGTGGAAAAGACAAAGTATTGCATCGTTGGATTCAAGAGAAGCTTCAAGGATTTAAGTGCATAAAGATAGCTTTAAGATCCTTGATTTGATTCATCTTAGGTCCTCCTCTCATATTTGGATATGATATTCTTAGTGGAATTGTCCGGTTTTTCTTAAGTGCGAAATAGCAGGGTTTGAATATGGGAACCAATTGGTTAGCATATCCGAACACTACTAAACAGGGTAACGGATCCGGGTACCGGTTAGCTTTGTCAGTGTGATCGAGTGGGCCCTTTGGAAAATATTTCCGGAAAATATTTTCTCAAATACTTCCAAGAGAAACGATTGTCAGCGCTTTTAGAATCATAATTCAAGATTTACTTGCCTTAAAGCTGTGTATATCTTGGATAATAACTTTCTTTCAAGAAATACATTTTTCAAGATATATTTTCCTAACTTAATAAAATCATATCTTTGATATATTAAGTTAGACATGCTCAAAGGTTAAGCGTTGGTCTATAAATACCGATTAATGATTCTCCATCACTCTTTGATGCTCTCCCGATTTTATTGAATATTAATGAGTGTCTACAAAGAGAAAAACTAAATAATTACTAAAATAACGTACTTGATCTTATAGAAATTAACATTAACTCTTTGTTTACTTTGTAAGAAAGTGGGTGTCTTAAGAGAATCATGGAACGTATTGAATCTCTAACAAAGGGGTTAAAGATTGGGTAGGGTCTCGTGGAGTTCATTTGTAAGGCCTTGAGAGTCCAAGTGGCAAGAGTAGCACACTAGGAGTTAGAGTGGGGGTGCTGCTTTCCCCGGGAGTAAGGGAGTCAGAGAGCGGCGAGAGTATCAGTGTTTCTCGTAGTTGATTAATAAGAAAACTAGCGCAGGAGGATCTAGGCCCTTGCTTGACCGAACCTCGTTAAATTTGGTGTATTCTTTATTGGTTTCAATTTCTACTTCTTTACGTAGTTAGGGAATCCAAACTTAATCTCGGGTTGCCCATTAAAATCGGTAAAGAAACTTAACTTGACACCAAATTGGCCTAAGTATCGAATCCACCCCCTCCTCTTGAGTATATTGCAAACCTTCACTAAAGATGAACTCCAAATTTTAATATTTGTTTTTGCTCATCAACGAAGCCCAACTTTCTCAAATCATATTGTGGCCAGGTTCCCAATTTCATCGACCTTGTCGAGAGGGGGAAACCATGAAGGAGCGAGAAATTTGGAGGTGAGAAACAATGGAGGAGCAGGAGTTTTGAGGTAAAGAGAAAGGAAATCTAAAACTACCGTTGATTCTTAAATCACCTTTTCATATCGATTATTAAATTTCCATTGAAGAATTTTGGAATCTCTAATGTTGATTATCAAACCCGAAATTAATGCTGCTATTGATGAAATTCGAAGCTCCAATATTTGTTTTTGCCATTCATTAATTTCAATGAAGGTTGCAAGTTGGAGGAGAGTGAAAAATAATGTAGGAGAAAAAAATTTAAGCTAAAAAACAATTGAGCAAGTAGAGAAACATGAAACCGAGAAACAATGGAGGAGAGAGAAATTTGGAGGTAAGAAAAACAATGGAGGAGATAGAAAATTGGAGGTTAAGAGAAACAATGAAGAAGAAGAGCAAAGAAAAGGAGGAAATAAATGATTAAAATGATAGAAATAATTGATCGAGATGAGTAAAATTTTGTACATTTGGAGAATTATTACATAATCGCGTGAAGATATGACATCCGGATGTTCCACACACGTACTATGCATCCTTACTTGCCATCAAAGCTAACTCTCATATGATTATTTTGCATCCAAGGGATCCCATTAGATCACTTTGAATCCAGAACTAACAAGATGTGATTTGGGCCCTATTATTTAACTCGGTCCAAATATCAAAAGTAAACAACTTGAAAGCATACAAGGCCCGGCCCTTTAACAACTAGAATTAAAATCCCATTATGTGCAACCGTCCCTTTTAATAGTGAAGTAAAACCATAATGGCTCTTGGAAAACAATTCAAAGATAGTTGAGCCCAATCTATCAGGATAACCTCATATACTGAAGGAGATAATTAGCACCTTAATCCAAATTGGACAGAAAATAGAGGAGAAAGACTCCAATTCTAATAGTCACTTCCTGTGCCTCAAAATACTTGCTAGACATTCTTAAAATAGAAATGTCACAATACTTGTTATGCACACTTAAAAGTACAAACCTATAGTCATTTAATATTTAGATATGTATGTGGTGGGTACCATATTTTTGGTCTTGAAAGGAGATTTACCCATACTTTTGTGATCCCCTTTCTTTCTCTCTCTAACTTTCTTAAAAAAAAATGCATTTTCTATTTGTAGCAAGTAAATAAAAACGAAGGATGTATATGATAAAATTGGTATCGAACAGATTTGCTTGGTATCCATTTCCTCTTGATTGGCATAAAATGCATAAAAAGATTTAAAACTGCAAAACAACTTTTTATTTAATACCCAGTCCTAGCTTTAAAATTGTTCTATTTGGCATTAATATTACTAGTTAGAAGAGGTATGGGTACTGCTGTAATTTTTTACTTATTTTACTATAACCTCTCTTATTTATTTTAACCATTCATTTTGTTACCGAATGCAAACAATCTAAGAAGTAATGGGTACCAAGTAATGCGTTTGATGTCGCATCCGCATATATCTGTTGTACGTCTATTCAAGCTAAAAATAGAGCCCTTTGTCCCAATTTTGGTTTCACATTTTTTTCTTTCACAAGTAGTGGAAAACATACAACTGTGACGGTGGAAGCTTTCTCTTCCAAAATGGTTTTTCGCCTAAGATGAGTACTTGAAGATAACTACGAACTTTAAACTATGGAATGTTTAGATAACTCAGTGTATATCGTATAACTAGTTAACAACGATAACATAATCTTGCTGTTATTGTTAAGGAAAAATTGGCAACAGCCGCCTCAACTTTGGGTGATAATTTTTAAAAGGTCTGAACTATTGATTAACCTTGTAGGCCCCAACTTTATGGGGTCTTAACTTTTAAGCTTCGGTGACTTAAAACCGACGATTTTTTTAAAATCTCACCTAGTTCCTACATCCCTCCCTCAATTAACCCTTCTAGTGTGACCCAAGTTTTACAAGTGATGGCCTATTAAGCCGGGTTTCAAGTCACTAAGGCCCGCTAAAAAGTTAGGGCCCCTAAAGTGGGACCTACACGCGTTAATCAATCCTAAACCTTTTAAAAATTATCACCTAAAGTTGAGACCTCTGTTGTCAATTTTTCCTATTGTTAATGATGACTAACTTTTTTCAGACTCATGAGTGGAGTGAATTTGGTTAATTTAGGTCAATGTCTAATGACTAAGTTATGTGAAGAAGGGGAGAAAATGATGAGATAGAAAGAAAGACCAAAATATATGGTTGGTCATTAATGTAATTACTATAAACTTTCTTAAAATTGGTAAGAAGAACCGGAGAAATGCCCTATTGGATCGAAACTCTTGTAGGTCAACCCAATCCAACTATTTAAGTAAGGCCAATTGGGAGTCAAGGGAAATAAGCTAAGGGGATCGCTCCACCAAAATTCCTCTAGTCGGATTTGATCCTAAAACATTGACGTTGTGAGACACAAACTTTACGGTTAGACCGAATACTTCTTGGTAACTACTACTTGATGACCTTATCGTGGATTGTATTTACAAGGCTTCATGTTTTGTTCTTGTTAATGACCAAAGACCCGACTCCTTCACCCATTCTAGAGGCCTTAAGCAAGGTGATCCCATGTCACCTTATATCTTTAATATTTGCTAGGAGTACCAAATGTGTCTTATTAGCCGAACTGTGCTTCTAAATTATAGACCCCTTTTTGGGTGGGAAAGAAAAGAGTATAGGTCTTCCACCATAGCTTCACTTTGCTGATGATCCCTGCTTTTGGAAAACTAGATGAGGCTACTACTTTCACGGTTAGGGATGTGTTGCATGCATTTAGTCGGGAATCGGGGCCAAAATTAATGAGGATAAAAGTCGCTTAGTCTTTTCCCTAATACCCAAGATGAACTGAAAGACCTTTTCCAGAACACCATTAAATTAAACTCTTCGAAGAATCTAGGTAAGTACCTAGGTCTCGCGTTATCCCACAAGAGACCAAATAAGGGGGAAATCCAGTTTGTGGTTGATAAGGTTAGGAAAGAATTGGCTACCCGAAAGTCGGCTTTCTTATCGAGCAAGTGAGCTACTTCTCATTCTTACTACCCTCAACACAATCCCAAGTTACTACATGCAGGCCAATTTCATTCCCATGTCAACCATTAATGTTCTTGACGGAACTTGCAACAACCTTTTGTGGGGACTAAAGAGGGAGAAAAGTCGCATGCACCTAAAAAATGCATCTTTCCTTCCCGAAAATTTAGACGAGTTTAGAATTTGCAATCACCTAAACCTTAATCAAACCTTGATGGCTATACTTGGATGGAAGATGTGCCATGGTCACCCTAACCTGGTGCACGATTGCATAAACTCCAAGTATGTCCATGCGGATGGAATAACGTGTTTCTAAAGAGGTTCTCAAATTTGGCAAAGTATAGATAAAGGCTGGCCCATTCTGAGTATAATTATCAATGGAATATAGGTAATGGTCATTCGAGTATCTTTTAGGAGGAAAACCGGCTAAGGGTGAGTCCCATTGTAAGTTTCTTCATTGGTCCCCTAAATTTGAATGAAATAAAGTGTATAGGTGAGAGAGCTGCTGGCACTCGGGCACTTGGAACGGGTTTTCTTTCTCTATTGACTTACCCAATCACATTACCTTCCGAATCAAAAGCTTGAATTGGAATCCTTCCAAGAATGTTGACGGACGACCCTTCTCCACCTTTGTTAAAAATAACTCTTTCTCCCTCAAACAAGCCTTCATTGATTTAACTTCGATCAATCAATGATCGGGTAAAAGACATTTCATGGGTCTAGGGGTGGACCCCATCTCCAAAACTCATGTTCTTCCTTTGGCTTATTTGGTGGGGAAGAATCCCGACCTAAGCCCTCCTTTTTCTAGGAAAATTGTGTCGAACCCTATTAGTAACCTATCTGACTCATTTGAAGAAAATAACCTCCATGTTCTTACAGATTGCGACCTTACTTCCCCCATATGGCTTCTTCTACCATTCGACACTTTCTTGGATTACCCCAGGGAAAGACTCATGGATCAAATTGAATGTTTATAGTAACGCTAATGTCAGGTCCTTAAGTGGAACAATTTGTTCCCTTTCATTTGTCAGCAAATGTGGGTGAACATAATTAAAACTTTGTATGAAGCCACGCTAAACCCTGGACCTGAAGTTTCTTCAAAAAGGGCCATTTTCTCTACTTAGGAGTTCTCCTCATCTTCGTGCAATCCCTCCCCCAAAAAATCAACCATCGAAGACCTATTTCATCACCCTCTCTACCGAGTGGACCTTTTTTTAATGTGGATGCCTCTTTGACCACCCCTCTTGAGCCTTCTGGAATTGCTGGAAGTTTGAAAACTATAAATGATAATTAGATCACGGGTTTTCAGACCTTGTGCTCTAGATGTGCTTATGGCGGAAATTCTTGCAATAATTCATAGGTTACTCTTGGCAAAACATGAGTTTATTTACTATCTTATGGTTTTTTCGAATTGTACAAAAGCAATACAACTTATTAATCTAGATAATATCTATAATGATGCATATGCACAATTGCACATGTTCTCAAATATTGTATGGAGTACAAACAGTTTTTCAGGAATGTGAAATTTGTGTTTGTAAGGCGTGAGCATAATCGCGTAGTAGACGCGTTGGGTAAGACATTGCCGTGAAAATCAGTTACAAGTAAATGATTTGAAGGAGCTTCGTCTTCCCCTATCTATTGTAATGACTTTCTTATCACGGATTGTAATGGGTTCTTCAAGCCCTTAACTTGAAACATTTCTTTATATTTTATGTCTTCTTAACCAAAAAAAAAAAAAACTACTTCTATGGACTGACATGAGAATTGTTGTGTTTATTAAAAAAACTTAACTTCGTTAACTTAAATAAAATACTTATACAATGCACAAGGTACAATATGTATTATTGATACAACACTTGCAACGATGTATAAATAAACCCCTGAACTTTTGGGAATCATCACTTGTATTAATTCATACAATATTCTTACATATATATTATTAATTAAACTTTTGCACATTTAGAGATGTTGCAATGCGAACATTAATCGCATATTCTATAATAAAGAATGCCCAAGAGGCCAAGACCCTTCCAAGGCTACAAAATAATTATTTGCGATAGGATAATAAGTAGCCATACATAAACAACGGCCAATATTACTCTAAAAGAAGCTGAAAAGTGTACGTTGGATGTGAGCATGTTCAAATTTGAACAAGACAACATAATGGACATGCAAATGTATGATAATACTAAAACAAGTATTTAACAATTGACGGAAGGTGAACATTGATGAAATAATCATTCCAGTTGATAGACAAGGGATCAAAATTGAATATATCTTCATTCAAACCTTTTTCCCATGCAAGTAATGAGCAATTTTTCAGTATTTGTGTCTACAAAACTACAATGCAAAAGTTGTTAATTAGCAAGGGAATTGTCATTTTGCCTCAAAAATAAGTAATGAAAACAAGTTTAACTTACACGCCCTTGAAAAATAGGTAAGGTTTGTATAAATCCACAAGTCTCGTTACAATATTCAACTTTTTGTCTAAGTTGAACAACCTTCGTTGAATGTCACTACCACCGGCCATTCTTCGAACCATAACTAAGATCTGTAATATAATTTCAACAAATAGTTAAATACCTTCTTTTGTAAATTAGTTATCAATGACTATTATCTCATTTAGTCATACCACATAATTTTTTACATATTTCGCTAAATTCTAAAGTATTTTGTTAATCTTTTTATATTAATATATTTATATGTAATTTTCTTAGACTAATATATTATCTACCTAATTTTGTATTTTTTTAAGAGTTTGTTTGACTAATAATGGTCAAACTAAAACTAAGTATTTTATAACACTCAAGCCAACATACGAAATATAACTAACCATTTGCACCAAAAACGCCACATCATGATGATGATTTGAAATATGAGTATGTTGTTTAACACGAGCCCTTCCGTAATTTGTACAGGGATCCCTTCACAATTGCTCCATGGATTTTTAGTAAAGTATCGATAAAGAATTCCACGCACTTCATTTAAAGTAATTGGGTTCCTGTATGAGCTCCCCACTTGGTAAATAGTCAAATAAGGCTGATTGACATGAGCTTTCATAGCCACAATCATCGCATTTACAAACATATCAGCCGGAATCTGCACATGAACATTCCAAATTTAGTATTTCTCATCACACTTTTTTTATAATTTCAATCATTATTCATGAATATTTTTTAAAGGTCTGTTTTCTTCAACTAATTAAACTAAGTTTTAGCAAAAATAAGTTTAGTTTAAATAAGTTTAGTAAAAATAAGTTATGTTCACCAACAAATATTCAACAATTCACAATAAATTAAAATACTGTTTTCTCTTTGATTTGCAAATAATGATAAATTATTGTTACTACTACTTCAAAGAATTATCATATTTAATAAAATATTGGATCATACAGTACAAGATGCAAACCATTGCACAAGATTTATAAATATTTTACGTATATACAAGAAAATATTTTCGGGAGCATATAATCTACCACGTCACTATTTTAAATGTATATCTAATACTATTGGAGTTGCTATATGGCCCGTCATGTCACAATTTTTAAAGTAAGCTTTAAAAATCATTTATCATGTAGGTAAACAACCTTTAACAATCAAAGAGTTGTAAGCTAGGTTTTTTTGTTTTGGCAACTGTATGTTATAATTGTCTTCATTATATGCAATGTAAAATTATTATTATTATTATTGATCTTATTGTTATTTGATATTAGTGCTGCAATAGTTGCTTTTTATTTTTCGTATTATTAGTGCTAATTCTTTTCTTTTCTATAATTTCATTATTTTTATCATTCGTTCATAAAACAGACTTCTATCCTATTTGTCAGGGTAGAAATTTGTTCCTCTTGAACACATTGTATAAAATTTTAAGTTGTGATTTACTCTATCTGTCCCAAAATTTTCCTCCAATTATATTGATGTAGACCTTACTCGAAGAAAACAAGGCATGAGTCAGCCATCTTTGTCCAATATGAACATAGAATTTTATAAAGTAGATATTAGGAATAAGTAGTGGAAATACAGGATTTTTAAATTGACATGATAGAGAGACATATAAAAGAAGTAAGACACATGACAGGACCAAATCACTTAGGGGGGGAACACTAGCAAAGTAGGTAACGTGAAAATTGCTCTTGAGGCTTTAGAGTGTAGATAAGAGGTTATAACATATTAGGGATCTTTTGATGATTATTTGGCCCATAAGAATAGAAATATGCTGCTCTTATGTATCAGCATGAAGATACTTATAGGATGAAGTATAAATCAATTTTTGAGAATTGAGAAATTTGCAGATAGCCTACGTAAAAGTTATAAGACTGACCAAGTCTAAGACAGAGGTTCCATCGGCTAGGAACAATTTTAGACTCCCTTTTCCATAAGCAACGGCAACACTATCAAGAGTCCTGCATCCAAATCATAATTTTAAATATAAAAAATAAAATCTTCGATGGCCAAATATAAATGGAAAAAACAAAAATGTAAAGTAATAATGTCAAAAAGTTAAAGTGCACGACAAGAATAATGTAGGAGTAAGTGAGTAATCACTCAAAACTGTTAAAAACATAAATATACCTGCATCCTTCAACCCAACCAGGGAACGGTTCTTTCAAAGTGCTGCACACAATGGTAGGCCTCATAATAATGACGGGTAAATTGCCTCTGAGTTGCGCTACGTGCATCTCCCCCATTGCCTTTGTAAATACATATGTATTTGGCCATCCATATAATTTTGCCCTATTAAATATGAATAGATATTTACCGTTGATTGTCTCAAGTCTCAAAGTGTATTGCAAAATGCAAATGGCATTAAACGACTTATCTGTATGTGTCTTTTATCTTTTTTGCAAAGAGTATTAATGACATTAAACATCTATTAAAGTGCTCAAATATAGTCCAAAGATGATAAGGCACGTGTAAATAGGTTAGAAATTGTCATATATTTCCTTCATTCTTTAAAAATTGCAATGATTTTAACATTCAGATTTGTTCATCAAGAACTTTATTCATTAATATCTTTAGCTACTCCAACCTTTGCAAGATTCTAGTATTTATTTATAAAGTTAAGTCATTAAATTAAATTTTAATATTTTGCACAATAATTGAAAATATTTGAAAAGTTGATTATAATAGTTCAATCTTTGCATGTTTCGCTGAATTTAATTTCATCTATTTATTATTCTTAATAATCACAACTTGTGGGTGTAGCTTCTCAAAATAATTTGAACTCTTACTTTTCTTGCCATCACCAATCCGTTTTGGGTGTATTATATGCAAGAAAATTAAGAATTAAATTCAGAAAATTAAGAAAAGATATCTCCCAAAGTTGAGATTATTCTAAAATAATCAAAAAGTAAGATTAAATTCAACAAATCAGCCAAATTAAATTATTATAATTAATTTTTCAAAAAATATGGTTATATCGGAATACGTGAAATGACAAAAGTCACAGTATTATATTACCATCATTCCACTTTACTATTGAAATTATAGGTACATCATAATAAACGATGTATTCTCTATTTGAATCTTGTGGCAATGATGATCATTGTCATGAGTTATTGTAATATAGAAATTAACTTATTAAATTCTAGATCTGCATACTATATTTAGACACTCTAATTTAGAAATTAATGTACTCTATGGTTTACAAAACTAGAAATATTTTGAGAATATTTTAGTACCTCCCAAACTTAAAGTTCTGAATACCAGATAATATGTATGGTCAGTCTTATTTAGTTTTCGAATCCCAGTCACAAGGATGGAAGGAGGCCTCCAACCAACTAGGCCAACTTTAATTCTTATTTTTCTCGGTGCAATATGGTGAGCATTTATTACGAGACAATACAATTCTCCTTCTACAACATTCATCCTTCTACCCAAAATTAATGTGTGTGCAATCTTTTGACGAGAATGAATGTTGTAGAAGGAGAATATACTTTAAATGCTTGTGATAATTAATAATACGAATTATTAGAAAATTATTTTTACAATAATTTAAACCCTATGTGGTGTAGCCAAATCCTTTTTAACCAATCACGATGTATTTAAAGTAATTTTGATTTAATTCTCATCAATAAATACCCCTATTTTTCAAGAGTTATGAGAGACATGAGTTGCCATCTGATGTAACGTTTGTATGAAAAATATTTATGAAAAACAGATATGTTAAAAATATGTATCGAGATATATATTATATACTAACATTTCTTTCATATATTAGTAGAAATTTATAGTCAAAATGAGGAATATGAATAAAGCAATAATCAAATTAATGCATTTATTTTGGGAAAAATGAACAAGAAAAAAAAAGATAGTTTTCTTCAAACTATTCATACCTTTGACTTCCTAAAATTTTCATTGTTCGTCGGATTTCCTTTTCTGGAACTTCTCTAGCTTTAAGGTCCGTTAGGGTTTGTTCAGCAAGCTTCATCTCAGAGCCAATGTCCAACCCAGTAACACCATTTAAAGTCTCTCCCATGGCAGTTGGCTTTTCAGATATTAATCCTCGTTTCTCTCCACATACATATGCTGATGATGTAAAATTTCGCAGTTTGTTAAATATTTTGGTAATATTAATTCATTAATTGATCATTTAATTAATTCTGTCCAAAACAACACCACTTACCAGTTGACACATGGATGAGCAGTTGTATGTTAGCACACTTTTTTGCAAAGTTCACCACATGCTTAGCTCCAAAAGTATTCACACCCAACGCAACATCATACCTACATTTATTAAAATTAATTACAGGTTAGGCGGGATAATAAGAGCTTAACGGAATTTCTTAAAATTAAGTACACGTGCATGGTGATTTAGTGGTCCGTAATGTCCCTACTCAACAACATATCGCAAAAAATTTTTACTAAGAGTTTGTGTGGACAACGCTTTAAAATTTTTGCATTCCAAGTCGCGCGTAGAACGCGTTTCTCTTCGGCATAAAAACTACCGAACCGAATCGAATCGAATTGAATTGAACGAACCGAATTAAATTATAACTAATCAATAAGTAATAATTATCATTTAGATACTGAACCGAACCGAATTAAACCGAACCAATTAAACCGAATCGAACCGAACCGAACCGAATTAAATTATATTAATTAATAGTAATGATTATCATTTAGGAACCGAACCGAACCGAACCAATTGAACCAACCGAATTGAACCGAACCGAACCGAACCTGGACCGAATTGAACCAACCGAACCGAAAATAAGCTGGGGAGAACAGGCCCGTAGCTTGGTTTCCCCTGTATAGATTGAAGGGTGTAATAGTTGATACCTTAAGGTAAATATATAATATGGTTATAAACCTTAATTTTATATTTCTTCCGTTTAGAAATAGTTGTAGCGTTTGCATAGTATTTATTATTCACATCTTATGCTTTGATTGCCTTTAGTGATTTTTTTTGAAAAAAAACTTAGTCATATGAGATCTTGTTAGATTCTTCTCAATGTATATTTTTTTAATATTAACATTTTAAATTTTTATTTATTGATAATTAAAGATATTAAACTTTGAAACCATACATTGCAAACGTGAAAACATAAAATAATTCAATTATTTCTAAAAGTATACATAGAATGTCTGGCCCCCTTGAGAGGGTGAGAAGTCTCATTATTTCATACAGGGAAACGTTAGTTAAATCTAAATTCTAACAAGAACTTAAGGGCACCCTTAACAATGAGTGAGATTTTAAGATCAAGTACATGATCTTATAATAGAGCTCTTAATAATGAGTGAGAAAAGATTGATGAGTGATTGGGAAAAAAAAATTCATCGGACGAGTGAAAACTTGATCGGGCGTGGGAGTGGGACCTCTTTGCCCGATCTCGACGAAAGTTAAATTTTTTTGGCTTTCCCCAAGCCAAAACGAGTTTTGGCTGAGCTTCAACCAAAACTCGTCGTTTTGGCTTGGGGAAAGCCAAAAAAAATTAATTTTCGTCAGATTTCTGACGCGTGTGTCAGATTTTATGACGCACGCGTCAGAATTTGACACTTGTCACAGGTGAGAGAAATAATACAATTACAAATATTAAAAATGTAATATCTTAAAAAATACAAAGCCAAAAATAATAAAAAAATTACCAATGGCTCTATTTTTCAGAGATCTACAAATAGAGACCCATTTTGTAATATTTCGAACAACTTTTTTTTTCTAGTTATTTACTAATTTTCTATAATTTTGCTTATTTTATGTGAAATATCTTCCACTTTTACACTATAAAAAAATTAAACAATATTTTTGTGCATTTAATTTAGTTAATGTTAAAAACGCTAATTATGTATTTATTTAATTAATTTTTTCATCAATTAGTAATAAATATTAAATATTATTAAAAAGTAAATAATAAAAATATTGTATAGTGGTGGTGGGGTGATGAGAGAGAAAAAATAATTGGGTGGGGTAAAAAAGTAATTGGGTAGGTAAAAGTAGTTGGGATGATCTTTTTTTTGGTTCATTGTTAAGAAGAAAGTGGGAAAAGATTGTGGGATGTAATCTTTTAGAGAGAGAAAGTTAGAAAGAGAGTAAGATAATCTTATTTTTCAATCATCAATAATGGTGCTCCAACAATTAAAGATGTCGTCCTTAGAGTCCAAGGTTGCACACTTTTTCCCTATTCAGCTAACTTTTGAACCTAAATTTTTATAGTAAAATTTTTTAACCCTACCTATTTCTATGCCAATGGTTCGAAGCAGATTTGTCAAAGTTTGTGTTTGTGTTGTAATATAGGGAATCATATTCCCTCTGGTACTTTGGCTATTTGACTTGTAATTTTGGATACTAGATTTATATGCACGCAATGTGTGCGAAAACATGTAGAATTCTTTTTTTTTAGGGGATGTAGAAAATTAAATTAATTGCTAATTACATCTAATATAAATTAGGTATTTTTGATTTGTTGATTGTTTTCCTTTCGTAGTGCCTTTTATATCTTTTTATTTTTTTTAATTAACTAGGTAGTTCCCTTTTTTATTTTTCCTTTTTTTATCTTTTAATTAAAGATGGTAGTTACCCTTTTTTTTCTTTTTTCTATTTTTTAGTTTCCTACCCCTCTTGACATCTAAAATAGAGATATTTAACTTTTAACATATTGCCTCCTCTAACAAAAAAAAAAAAAGATTTGTCGATGTTTCTGTTTTTGAAACGTTTCAACATGGAAATAGACCCCTCAAACAAGTTTTCGCTATTAAGCACATAAACTTCTGTACTTGAGGATTCCCCTTGCCAAGGTTCAAAAATCCCAGTTGTTTTCGTGAATATGAAGCCTAAAACTCATCAGAATCAGATATTTCTCGGTTGCTATGTACTACCTCCATCTTTTAAATTATTACACTTTAGTTTTGGGGAGAACCAAGGAAATTTTGCAAAAAGCAAGAAAGAAGTACAACCAAAGAACGTTTGGTTTTGGGAAAAGTAAAAAAAGTATTAAAATAATGTAGGAGATGGGTACGTGGGAAGGTTTTAGGTGGATTATTAAAATGGTTGGTGGCGTATATAAGGTAGAAAAGTGTAAAAAGTTGATGTAATATATTACTCTACCATATAAGAAAAAGTAAAAGTGTAACAATTAAATAAAAACGGCCAAAAGAGAAAGCATAACCATTAAAAAGAGGGAGTTATGCTATTTAAGGTTTTCGTGTAGCACACAGACAGTAAACAAGGGGCCACATAACATAGGATGAATTGAAGTTGGATCTGGTCAAATTTTATTTTGAGATGATGGTACGTAATATGTTGACGAACCATAAATAATATACAGCACCTTTATCATTTATCAGTGGGCAATAGAGTAAAGATGAATAGAAAGTAGTTGTGTAAAAGAGTTATTTGATGATTCTATACCTTTCATCAAATTTTGTTGTTGCTGCTACGTTAATAACAATATCAATATCCTCATGCATTTCTTTAAGCTGACCAGCAGTAAGTCCAAAGTTCTCGTACGAAGTATCACCAGCAACTGGAGTTATTTTATCTGATATCAAACGCTCAAAGTTTGGTCCCATTTTTTCTCTTAGAACGTTGAACAACTCCTTGCCTAACACCTGCGTTTAGAAATTATAATATTATGAACTAGGTTACATCTCTCTTTCTAATAATATAATGTGTAATTTTGATTTTTTTTTATGGCACGTTGTGATTTCTGAACTTGCGATCGACATACCTCATCTTGCAGCCGGGTGTTAGCTCCATTAGCATCTCTAGCCCTTATAACAAGGTATATTTTCTTCACATTAGGCTGAACCCGAAGTATTTTATCTAATAAAACTGCAAGCAATCATGAAGTTATGTGATTCAATAAATGATATAAAGTAAAATAAAATAATACCACTTCATCATAAAGTTATACTTCCTTCATTTCACGGAATTGATGAGTTAGTAGAAAGTGAAAAAGTGATAACTAGTATTAAGTTATTGCCTAAAGTACCTGATTGCATGAGCTTGTTTGATAAAGCTAATTATTTTTAAGTAGCTGAAATTTTGTAAATAACTTGATAGCAAAGATAGAGAAAAATATAATTTTCTACACCTTATTATGAGATGCTAATAATACTCAAAGTACCATCTCAATTAAAGGCTTTTATATTTCTTAAATTTTATCTAAAATGCAAATATCTCTAATCATTATAGCACCTAAGATATTTCATCTACTTATCAATTATGATATATAATTGAAATGGGTTGCCAAACATAATCTATGTTGTGATTGAAAGACATCGATGGGTATACCTCGTACGTTGTGGAGAGAGACAAAGATCAAAGAAAAAATCACTCATTAATATTTCTTTAATAAAATTGTTGTAACTAAAACAATTAAAGATGTATATATTAGAGTATATATATAGACCGAGTACATGATTGATATAAAGAGATAAAGGGAAGAGAAAAAAGTACTCTTAGCAATGAATCCAGTTGCACCAGTAATTAAGATGGTTTTGCTACCAAGAAACTCGTTTATGCTGCTTAAATCCATGATCTATGAGACTCGGTCGGAAACTGTACAAGTAGTAGATAGATTTTTTAAATGAATGGACTGATGCATGAAGCTTCTTCGGTTTATCATATATATAGACCAGCTGAAGTCTACGTCACGCTAAGTAATAAATACTTTGGTAGCAAGTTAGGTGCCATATTACCTTAGTCTTAGTGTATCCTTACTTTAATTAGGTTCTTTTCTTTTTAGCAAAATATTGCTGTTTAGATTTATTTTTATATTTTCTTAATAGTGGTTGTATTTACGCTGTTTTTAGAATTTGGCGTCCAATGCAGATTTTTAAATGTAAATAACTTTATTTTTATGTTAAGATATGATATATGGGATATTAAAATTATACACCGAGTCAGATCCAACAAATTCAATAGAGGATAATATCTATAATTTATATATTAGTAAATGAAAATAATCAAATTTCAATTTCATAAAGTCTTATCCAAATATTAACATCCTAACGCCTAATCAAATAATTGGGACAATTGATTTAGGATGCCAAAGATTTGATTGCATCAATAAACTATTGTCACTTGAAATTAGTCTTTTATGTGCTTAATGAACTGATCTAGATTAATCTTTTTAGGGTGTTGAAATTAATTATTTGATTGTTTAATTGCATAAAATCAGATCTATAAATAGTATTAAGTAGAGGCCAACAATGAGCAAGTTTGATTCCTGATTATATTCGTACCCTCGTTGCTGAACTCTTTTTTGCTTCATTGACCAATTATGAAGTCAAGATAGGAAAATCTACATTAGATAAGTACCTAAGACGTCCTTGTGGTTTCACAGGTATCTAAATTAGGTTCATGGGTCTTCCTTTAAATGCTTGTTGATGACTTCTTTTTCAAAACAGATTTCAATATTAAAACTTTTCAGAATGAGGTAGTCAAATCTGCGCTCATCCCGCGTGGACAATAAAAAATATGACTGCAATTTAATTTTTGATGAGTGAATGAAACTCGAAAATGCGATTCATACTTGTTTTATGCCTTTATATAATATTACAGTTTTGCATATGCAAGACTATTCTTTAGGGTCACTATTCAATGCTTGAGGACACAACCCCTCCCCGGAGGTTTACGCTTTGTCCCTTCAAAAAGCATCCTGAGCGATAGTATTTGACCTTAGTTAGAAACAAACCTACCCAACCATGACAATGCTCTCTTGTTCCTGACTTGATACTACAGTGCGTCATATATGTGGCCATCTTTTTAAGCAAAGATACAAACGTAGATCAATCACTTAGTCATGGACTGGACCATTTCAAACCTAAACCTAAGCCTGGCCAAAGTATGAAACATTGATCTTGACATTAGGTTGACATTGCATACTATTTCTTGCCTACTTGACATTATTGATTGCTTGCTTGCTATATATGTTCGACATGCTTTCCCTTTGCTTTTCCATCGAAGTAATCTAAAAACATTGAAAACGACCAATAATTCGTCAAAATCGAAAACTGCATTGCCTGGTAACGTGCGCGGCGTGCAATATTCATGTGTGACACGCACGCTGCTTGCGTCAAATGCATAATCATGAGTGGCACGCATCGCTTTTGCGCTAAGCGCAACTGTTATTTTGAAGGATTATTTTCTGGCTTTGATTCACTGCATTCATCATCATTCATGGTCACTTTTTGGTCATCTTTTTCAAGTAAAATTCAACTAATTCAAAGATCATAATTAATCTTTCCACGCATATCATTCTAAGATTGAGTCTATCTTTTTTGGGTCCATCTAGATAAGTGATCATGATAGAGTTTTTAGTCATCATGCATATCCCCTCTTATCCATCCTATCCGACCTATCTTTTCCACCATATATATCCTATGATATTATATCGATTGAAAAAGACTAATCTTTTTCAAAATCAACTCTTTCGTTAGCTTTGCATAACCCTTACCTTGCATAATGTATCTTCCAACTATCATTCTTAGCTTTGCATAACCCTGACCTTGCATATGTGTCATGCATCCTTAAAGAGTTTAAGTTTGCATTATTGCTGTTGGGTTAAGTGGAGATGGTGAAGCAAGGCACGAGGAGAAGTGAAGGAGACGAGCGCAAGAAGCTGCAGCAGGTGGCCTGGGTGAGCGGTTGTTGTCCCGGGCACCCGGGCGGCCGTTTCTTCGCTCGGGCGTGCGCTTATTGGCAGATTGGAGGCAGGAAATTCCAGGAAGTACGCCGGCGGGAAAGACTTTGCCCGGGTGGGCAAACCCAATTTTGTGCACGTGTTTCGCGATTTAAGTTTTAGTCGTGGCCGTTGGATTGCTTTTATGACTTGTAGTATAAATACCCTATTTTCTGGTTTTAGAAGTAAGCACATAATCTGAAAGTTCAAACTTGATATCTCATCTTTCTGAAGGTTTTAGGAGATATAGAGAGAATTTGTAGGAGATTTGCATGTTCACCATTGTTCTCCATTGATTCCATACTTGGTTGTTATTTCAATTTCATGCTTCATCTTGATTATTGTTGATTGCACAAACTAGTTAGCACTTGTTTCTAAATCACAACAATTGGTATCAGAGCTAAGGTTTAACTTGGGGGAAAGTGGTTTAGTGTTGTGTGGAAAACTAGAATTTGTGGTTGAAAAATCAAAGGTTGGATTTTTTTTGGTGTAGAAAAAACAAAGTTTGGATTTTTTTGGGTAAAATTAATAATGGAAGAAGGGAAATTGAGGATTGTGAGGTTTGATGGTAAAGATTTTGGATTTTAGAAAATGTAAATGTAGGATCTTTTGTATCAAAAGAATCTTTACTTTCCTCTTAAGGGAAAGAGACCAAGTGGTATGCTTCTTGAGGGAGTTCTTGATAGGAAATCACTTGGAGTTGTGATGTTGACATTAGCCCGGAGTGTGGCTTTCAATGTCAAGGATGAGAAAACAACAGCGGGTTTGATAAAACATTGTCAAGTATGTATAAAAAACCACCGGCTATCAACAAAGTATACTTGATATGTTGCTTGTTTGGTATGGAGATGGTTGATGGTAGTTCAGCCGCCGAGCACATCAATGAGATCAATTCGATTTTAGGTCAACTGTCTTCGATGGGTATTATAAAATTTAAGGATGAAGTGAAGGTATTGATTTTGTTGTCTTCTTTGCCCTTGTCATGGGAAACTATGGTGTCCGCGATTAGCAACTCCTCCAATAAAGAGAAGTTGAAGTATGATGCCGTGAAAGACTTGATTTTGATTTAGAGCATTCGAAGGAGAGAGTCCGGTGAATCATCGGGTGGTGATTATAGTACTGAAAGTAGGGGAGAAGGAATCAACAAAGGGGAAATGCAAGTCATGGAAGATTGAAGTCAAGAGGGCATGGTAAACCTAATGGGGGAGCTCATGTGGTGTGTTGGGGGTGTGGTGATGAAGGACACTTGAAAAGACATTGTCCAAAGAGGGGGAATGGGAAAGGGAAAAAGAAAATTCAAGATAGTGATGAAGAAGAAGATGCATCAACTAACTTGATTTCGGAGTACGATTCCGATGTTTTGGTGGTAAGCATGGGTGATCCAGAATAGTTGGTTGGGTGCCCGGGATCATGGGTCTTGGATTCGGGTTCTTTTCATTATTCCTCACCATGCAAGGTGTTGTTTCGAAATTTTAAATCTGGAAAGATTGGAAAAGTCTATCTTGCGGATGGCAAGGTAGTGGAAGTCATGGGGTAAGGTGATGTGAGTGTGAAACTCGCTCATGGTGGTTTCTTGGAGTTAAAGGATGTGAAGTTCATTCCGAGGTTGAAGAAAAGCTTTATATCGGTGACCCAACTTGCTACATCGGGTCACAAGGTTGTGTTTGATGGTGGTTGTTAGAAGCTTGTCAAGGGAGCTATGATCATAGCTCGGGGGACAAGAAGTGGAACACTTTACACCATGGAGAGAACACAAGAGAGGGGCCCGGAATAGGGTGAGAACTTCATGTAAGGTGTCGTTTGGTCGGGAATGTATCGATAGTAGGCCAAGGGATGAGAACTGTGGTGAAGCGGTGTCCCTGTGACAAATTGACCGGTAAGCGCACAAGGTGAAGGGCGGCACACAAGCATGTTCTGCCGAAAATCCTAAGTGGAGCAAAGGGTGTATTATTCGGGTGGGAGCAATGTGAGTTTGCTTTTAGAACAATGAGCAGCTTCGTTAGCTTAGGTGATGAATTGCTTTATTGAAGTTGGATGAGACTTCAATGTGCTTCTTTTGTTGGAGAGGAAGTGGTTATCTTCCTTGGTTGATGAGGAAGAGGTCTTCATGTGGTTGTGCCTGCCTCTTAAGTGATCCGACCTTCGGGGTAGGAGGGTGTGTAGGTTCATGTAGTGATGGTGCAATGATTTGGAGGTTTCTTAGTGAGAATCAAAGTTGGTGTAGGTTTTGATGTCTTTGAATTGGAGTTGGTGCAAACTTCGATGACATTTCCTTGGTGTAGAGGAGATGTGTTGTCATAGGGATGCTTAGTCTAGGTGGGAGCATGGTGGTAATGCTCGGGTTTGCGTCTAGGTGGGAGCATGATCGTGATGGGTTTGGAGATATGTTGGATCGGGGTTAGTTGACACCTCGGTGTTGTTTCCTTTAGTGAAGAGGAAGCGGGATTGGCTATTGCCAATGTATGGAGCGTTTTATGGTGATGGTTTCGAGTACTTTATGGAAGGATGTTCTCTTGCTTAACGGATCTCCAGGTGGAAGATTGTTGGGTTAAGTGGAGATGGTGAAGCAAGGCAAGAGGAGAAGCGAAGGAGACAAGTGCAATAAGCTACAAGAACCAGCCGGCTGGGCGGGCGGCGGCAGAGTGGCCCGGGCGAGCGCTTCTTCACTCGGGCTTGCGTTTTTTGGCAGATTGGAAGCATGAATTTCCAGGAAGTCTTACCGGGTGAGTAAGCACTTTGCCCGGGCAGAGGGATTGGCCGGGGCGGGTTGTTTTCGATCCTGGGCAGGCGAACCCAATATTGTGCACGTGTCTTGTGATTTAAGATTTAATCGTGGCTGTTGGATTGCTTTTATGGCTTGTAGTTTTATGCCCTATTTTTTGGTTTTTAAAGTGAGTAGCACACAATATCAAAGTTCAAACTTGATATCTCATCTTTCTTAGGGTTTTAGGAGAGAGAGAGAGAGAATTTGTGGGAGATTTGTATGTTCACCATTGTTTTCCATTGATTCCATAGTGTAAGTTTTTGGGTTTTTCTCTCGGAGCTCGGGTTTAAATTCCCACGTTAATCTTGGTGTGTTCTTTCTTGTTTTCTCTTTCTTTTCTTTACTTGGTTGCTATTTTAATTTCATGCTACTTCTTTATTATTGTTGATTACACAAACTAGTTAGCACTTGTTTCTATATCACACCAATCACATCATTATATGTGCATTATATGAGTTTTTTTTTTGCCTAAGTAAGGAAATTTTGTTGCATCATTAAAACTACACCTAAGTCAAACCAAATCAACGAACCAACTAGGTTGGACCCTTGAAAAGGAAAGACACACCATTTAAAACAAAACCATTAGCTACTACAACAGCTATTACAACTTATTTACAGTCTGAGAAACCAGTTATAATCATTTCTACTTATCTTCTTGGGCAATACTGAACGAATTCTACTTCTAACAAGTGCGTTGATCTGCTTCACACTGTGCTAAATATTTGGACTACACTGCAACCAGTAGCTTTATTTCTCCCTTGCCAAATATGGCATAGCACAGCAGCAATTCCTGCATACATGACTTGTTTTCTCGAATTTGGAATTGTGATGTTCCTTAGCCATCCGATAATGACTACTAATGAATCTATTGTTGTTTGTATGTTCAACCATGCTTTGATCTCATTCATACATGTCTTACTGAATTGACACTAAAAAAACAGGTGAATATGTGATTCCTCTCCTCTATCACACAACAAACATTGATCTGAGTTGGCCACACCAATTCTAGCTAATTTTGTTGTGGTTTGTAATCTTTCTTGTACAGCTAGCCAGAATGTGAATCTGTATTCTGGAATTGTAAGTCTATTCCAGACTACCTTATCCCAAGGCACTTTTGGTCTCTCATCTCTAAGCTTCTCATAGATGCTCTGGATGGAGTAGACAAGAATAACACTAAACTCTCCCTTTGTGAAATAGATTTTCAATTGTTCTTAAACTCTCAAATGCTCCTCCAATACCAACTTACTCCTGTGTTAGGAGTGTAATCCCACTATCTATCATGCTTAATATAGACTTAGTGCACCCATCTTATCCACATATTGTCCTGTTTTGAAGCAATGCCCCAAACATACTTACCAAGACATTCTATATTCCATGCCATGACATCTCTGAATCCTAGTGTAATACTCTGTATTTTTGGGAGTTATTATTTTATAAATAAGAATATATAAAGAATAAAGTTGAAAGTATTTTTAATATTATTTACGGAAAAAATATAGTTTGAGTAAGCCTACAATTATAATTTAACTACAACCTACTTTTTGTACCTAATTATATTATAATTTGGTTTTGTTTTATTTTTCCAAATAAATAAAGAAAGAAATAAGAATTTAGTTTGGAAAAAAAATCCTAGTAAACATAGAACTATCATGCCATAGATAAGAGAAGAAAAAAATAAAAATAAAACCCTATTCACTTTACTTCAATCAGCCGCTTCTTTTCTTTTTTTTACCCAAAAATTTTCTCTCTCCTCCCTCTCCTTTGTTCTCCTCTTCCACGTGATTCCTCTCTGCTCTGCTTCTTGGAAGACCTGCACCACCTTCGTCGCTCTCAGTCACTCGCTGGAGGTTCACGCCTGCTGCCGGAGATTATCGTTGCTTGTTGGAGGTCAGTTCGTGGGTCGAGCTTTGAGGGGTTGCGCGAGTTGTGGTCTAGCGAGAAGGGTCGTGTGGTGTGAGGCGTTGTCGCGCAAGGTAGCAGTGTGGCAGTGCAGGTTCGTGGCAGCGCTGCCAGAGTGGTGGTCAGCGTCGGTCGCTGGTGGTCTTCCGCTGGTTATTCCCTATCTTTTCTTCTTTAAATTAAATTATAAAATCTGATTTTGTTATTCTTATGTATCTTTAATTATGTTTTGTGATTATAAATAAAGTATAGCATAAGTAAAAGAAATCAGATTTATAATTATGTTTTAGTTCTTATGATAATTTTATTTCCCAAATTTGATTTTTATAATACTTGTATATATAATTGATTAAGTTTTGTTGTTGTAAATAAAGCATATTATAAGTTAAAAGGAAATCAAATTTACAAACACTTTATTATTAGTTCCAAAATATGTTAGTTTCAATAAAGTTTATGAAAAGAAAGTTTAAACAACAAGATTGATTAATTTTAATATTCAAAACACCATGTTTTACATAGTTAAGTAATTTGATTTTTTATTAATATTATCAAGGATTTAGTACTGAATGACTTTTATTATTCGATTAGGTCCTAATTTCATAAGCAGAACGTTTTAAGTAGTCAGCGAAGATTCTCCGATACAAGGTACGTACGCGTACTAATTCAATTAGATACGTTAGTACCATGTTTAGGTTATGAATTCTTTCATTGGAACCTAGAATCATGATAGGGAACAACTGTATGGTTATGATTGATGAGATTGTTTGCTAACATGAAATCAATGGGCAATTTGTATGTATTTCCTTGTTGTATGACCTGTGCATTGGAATGAATTATTATTGGAATGCGTAATTCTATCGTATCACAAGCATGAAATGAGAATTGGATTGGAATCTTATGATTTATTGTTGTAGCAAGGATGTTACAAGAGGTTACCTAAACTAAAGAATTAAGCAATGCACCTAAGAAGGAAAATTAAATGGTTATATGCTTGATGTTGTATAAATGTATATCACTAAGAAGGATAGTTGGCGATAAACTTGTAGTTGGAATCCATACAAATAGTGAACAATGGGGGGAGAGTGGGACTTGTTCTACACTCCTACGTAGGCCTACTGTGACGATAGTAGAGTCCTTACAAATTTTGATAACTCAAGTAGGCGGAAGGTTCTGTACGATCTTGGGGGTATGCATACTAAGGTGATGGGTGTGGAACGGAACGAACCCGTACTTACATTCTATCTAATATACCAAGTGTCTATTAAAGATTAAGTAGCCTGTTTGATTCTAGAAAGATGACGGTGCCCGTTCGATGCCAAATAAATTGTAAAAACGGAATTTAATGTATTTGTAGTATCATGTTTAGGAATTGTTATTGTTCTTTAGTTTATGCTTAGTGTACTATTTAACTGCATAAGTACGTACTCAGCATAGCTGATTGTTTGTTATTTATGTTTGCTTGGTTACCTGTGATGAACCATTGCTATTTCAATGGGGAGCAGATTAGGTATGCTGATGTTGCTGCATGAGTTCGGCATACGGGGGATACTCTTTGGTTTATAAACTTTTAAAATATTTGGGTTGAACCTTCTAAGGTTGGTTATGATTTACTTAGTTAATGGTTTTAAATAAAAAGGGTTCAATGGTGATTCCCGAGTTGTAGTTAAGTTAACATTTTATTTCCGCTGCAATTTAGTTTTTATATTAAAGAGTAAGTTAATGTTGTAATTTCAATAAGTCTTGCGTTTCACCGCGGCGGTAACACTTCCAAAGTCGATGCAACGTAGTTAGACTTGTATGGAATTTGGGGGTGTTACAAAATTGGTATCAGAGCCAAAATTTCCTATTTTTAAAAGATATTTCAAATGATTTTTAAAAATGGGTAGTATGGGATAAGATCATATAGTTTAATTTTACGTGCATTAAATCATATGAATGATTTTATTTGTAATTCCTTTTCTTGCCTTACTTGTCTAATATGTTTATAGGCAGTATGCAAATACTGTGGAATGAATCAAATGTTCTGATTATATGAAATTTTGTGTTGGTTGCTTGATTGAATTTGTGAATGGTTCTTTGAAACTTTCGAAGTATGAATAGATTAGGAGGATGTACAAGGATAGGTACATAGATAGTGGTATTTTTAGGAGTACTAAGTTAATTTTGAATTGGTATAGTTGTTCTAAAGATGTTTCAAAAGGTATTGAACTTAAACCTTGTTTTGAATATTTTAAGACAGAACCATTTAATTGTCGAAAATATTTTGAACTTGCTTAAGGAGTTCTAATATTTCAAATAATCGTTTTGCCTCTTATATATATATATATATATATATATATATATATATATATATATATATATACTTTAAAACCTTTAGTTCACAAAAACTTAGACTATTTTCTTTCTTTTAATTCACAGATCGTTTACGACATAGGTCCTAAGAAATACTTGATGAATCGCCGAATAGCGGAAGATTCGGACATCTGGGCCTATAAGATGAAAGTTGCTATGGAATATAGGATCTTACAGGAAGATACTACACTAAGGATTGAAATGGAGAAAATATACTTTATGCTGCAGTATGTCCCTAAGGAGGAACCCTACCGTTTTGTTCACCATGAATATGGGGATATATGGTCATAAAATGGAGGTTTTAATGGAGCCAAACACACTTACTGGAACCATTACCTTCCGACTGTAGGGCATTTCGTCACCGATCTTAAATACTTGTGAAAATGAATGGAGAATTCATGAGAAAAGAAGTTGGGAGCCCTCAACTTCATCACCTCCAGTTAGAGGAACCAATTATCTTTGGGGAAAGCTCGGAAACTAAGGTCGTAGATGTGAATTCCGATAATCCTAGAGTTAAAACTGAGCCACAAACGTCACCTAGAGTTGTAAGAAGAGCAAGATACCAAACTTTTGAGGATGAATTCATACCCGAGGACTATCAAATAGCGTCAAACCTTAGAACAGTTACCTACATTTCCGATGATGAAGGGAATAATAGGACATTCATCATAGTGATTAGGGAAGATCATGTTGCACCTATACTTGACTCAGAAAATGAGGAAGAGGAAGATCCTAATGAAAATGCGCCTATTGAAGAGGATCCGATTGAGGAAAATGACCATGAAGAAGAAGAAGAGCCCATAGAAGAAGAAGAAGAACCCATAGAAGAGGAAGAACCCATTGAGGAAGATGAACTTATAGAGGATGACGAACCTTTTGAGGACGAAGCTGACATGGAAAAAGGAATAGAAAATCCTAACTCAGATGACGAAGCTCACCATTATAGTCCCTAGTTTCTTTTGAATATATAATTAGGATTCGAATATTATTTTAGTTGTTTATTTCAGTTTTAATAAGGCTTTCATGCCAAGTAGCAAATTAGCATTTTTGATTCCTTTATTTATTCATATTATGTTTTCTTTGGAAACAATAAATTTTCCCTTTTCAATAATAATACACTATTTTCATTCTTTTATTATTTGATGTAACGTCTTATTTGAGATGTTTATATTGCAAGTCTATAGAGACTTAATGATTGTTCGCAATAAGGACGTGTTGTATGAACGTGTAAATGTGTAATAGTTAAATGAATAAACGACTAGGTGTATGTCACTGAAACAACCGTTGTGTCATTTCCAACGCAGAATGGTTCATCAGGGCGGTACGCCTGAGACCTCTCTCAATGTCGAGCAATCGATTCGTGACCTAGTGCAGATTACAGCTAACCTAGCCCAAGGGCAAAACCGGGATTGGGACTTGTCTGAAAAGGTTGCCCGTAGGAACCCACCAGTGCTGAATGGGAATGAGGGGCCAGAAGAATTGAAAAATTGGATTAGGGAGTTTGATAAGCTTTTATTTACCCTCACCTGTCCAGATGAGAAGACTGCCCTTAGCAAGCTATTACCTGCAGGGGGATGCCAACTTTTGGTGGACCCAAGCTAAGGACAACCTCCTAAAACAACCTGACTTTGGGTGGGAAACCTTTAAGAAACCCTTAAGGGATAAGTATTAACCACCTTACCTAAAAAAGCAGAAAGTCCAAGAATTTATGATGCTAGAACAAGGGAACCTGTCTGTCGAGGAATATTACCGTAAGTTCATGGAACTGATGAGATTTTCTCCTGAAATTGCGCCTGCTGAGGAAGCCAAGGCCTCACGCTTTGAACTAGGGCTCACCCTTGACCTGCTACGGAGACTGGGGGGAGATACTTTCACCTCGTCGAATCACGTTTTTGGCAAAGCTGCCCACTTATATGCAATAAGGAAACGAGAAGAAGGAGGTAAACAAGGTGAGAAGCGAAAGGAGAATCCAAACGCCGAGGTTCAGAGATTTGAAAAGAAACATCATGGAAACCAGAACAATCAGACCTCCCAAAGAAACTTTTGTAAGGGACCCAACAACTACAACAACGATAACCACAATAACAATAACACCAACAACCGCAGACCTGAGCGTGTGTACATGTGTAAGAAGTTCCCATACAACCATCCTGGGAGGGATTGCGAGGGTAACAAGGCGGAGTGTCGTGAATGTGGGAAAATGGGCATAGAGCGTACGAGTGCTACTCAAAGAATAAGGTTAACCCCAATGGTTAGAAGAAGGGAACTATGGAGACAAGCCTAGGAATGGGAATGGGAATGGTCGAAATGCATCCAATGGGTCAGGAAACCCCAATTACTCTAAACCACCAACCAATGCAAATAATCAGGCACCAAATGGGAACCATGTGATCAACAACAATGATAACAAGGGCAAAGGGAAGCTGTATATGATGACGGCTAGCGAAGAGGAAGCTCGTAGACATGTTGTCACGGGTACTTTCTCTATCAGCTCAATTCTTGTTAAAGTATTGTTCGATTATGGAGCATCTTTTTCTTTTATTGCCCATACCACTGTTAGAACTTTAGAACTAGTCAAGTCCGAGTCAATTTCTGTGCCCATAGTTATTCCGTCCGGGGATACTATTAATTGCTCTAAGAAATTCCTAAATGTCTCACTGAAAATAGGGGATGGCTTCTTTCCTTCCAATCTAATAGAGTTTAATCTATCGAACCTAGACTCTATTTTAGGAATGGCTTGGCTTGGGAAGTACAAGGCTAAGATAGACTGTGATGCACAGAAGGTGGAACTGAGAGACTCTTCGGGAAAAGGGTGTCATATAGGAGAATACCTCGAGAACCAGGGATTAAAATAATCAATAACTTGCAACTTAAGAGTTGTATAGAAAAAGGATGACCTCTATTTATGTGTTCCGTGAGAAGGGTTGAGGATGATCCATTGAGACCTGAGGATGTGCCTATAGTTAGAGAATTCCAGGATGTTTTTCCTAAAGAAATACCTCGTATGCCGCCAAGGAGAGATGCGGAGTTCACTGTTGGCCTAGTACCTGGAACTGGACCTATCTCAAAAGCCCCATACCGAATGGCTCCAGCAGAAATGAACAAGTTGAAAAACCATTTGGAAGAACTACTAGAGAAGGGTACATTAGACCTAGTATGTCACCATGGGAAGCCAATCTTATTTTTGAAGACGGATGGTAATTTGAGGTTGTGTATAGACTACCGTGAGTTGAACAATGTCACTGTGAAAAATAAATATTCATTACCTAGGATAGATGACTTGTTTGACCAACTTCAAGGTGTAGGGATGTTCTCTAAAATAGACTTAAGGTCTGATTACCATTAGTTGAGGATTGCTGATTAAGATATACCTAAAACTGCCTTTAGGACTAGGTATGGAAACTATGAGTTTACCGTCATGCCTTTTGGGTTAACCAATGCACTTGCTGTTTTCATGGACCTCATGAATAGGATTTTTCGACCCTACCTTGATAAATTCATAGTCGTGTTCATAGACGATATATTGATCTAATCAAGGAGCAAGGAGGAACATGAGGGACATTTGAGGCTTATTTTACAGACACTTAGGGAGAACCAACTGTATACAAAGTTTTCTAAGTGTGAATTTTGGTTAAGAAAAGTGTCATTTTTGGGTCTTTTCGTCTCTAAGGAGGGTGTGTTAGTAGATCATGCAAAGATAAAAGCTGTGAGTGAATGGCCTACACCAAAGAATGTCACATATATAAGGAATTTCTTGGGTTTAGCCGGTTATTATAGGAGGTTTGTTAAAGACTTCTTAAAAATAGCAAAGCCCATGACTAACTTAATAAAGAAAGATTGCAAGTTTAACTGGAATGTGGACAGTGAGAAAGCGTTTTAAACACTCAAAAAGATATTAACTTCAGCACATGTCCTAACCTTGCCTAACAGGAACGAGGGTATGATGTCTATAGTGATGCGTTAAAAAATGGGTTGGGTTGTGTTCTTATGCAAAATGGGAAAGTCATAGCCTATGCATCCCATCAACTGAAACCATATGAAGTTAATTACCCAACACATGACTTACAGTTGGCCGCAATTGTTTTTGCCTTAAGAATCTGGAGACATTACCTTTACGGGGTGACTTGTAGAATTTTCACCGACCACAACAGTCTCAAATACATCTTCATCCAGAAAGACCTTAATATGAGACAGCGCAGGTGGTTAGAGCTCATTAAGGACTATGACTTAGACATTCAATATCATGAGGGTAAAGCAAACGTTGTTGATGATGAATTGAGTCGTAAGTCAAGCCATAGCCTGAAAACCTTGGTAGTTGCCGACAAACTTTGTGAAGAATTTTCTAAACTCCAGATTGAAGTGGTTGATGAAGGGGAAGTGGAAAAGTTATTGAGTGCCCTAACCATCCAGCCCAATTTCCTAGATGAAATAAGAGAGGGTCAGCCTAGGGATGTGAAACTAGAGCAGGTTAAAGCAAAACTTAAGGAGGGCAAAGTAGAAGGGTTTGAAATCCATGAAGATGGGAGTATACGCTACAAAGGTCGGTGGTGTGTACTGCAAAAATATGAGGAGTTGAAGCAAAAGATAATGAGTGAAGGCCATAATACGAACTATTTCATCCACCCATGGGGGGGGTAATTTATATAAGGACCTCAAAAAGATGTTTTGGTGGCCTAGAATTAAGAGGGTAGTAGCCTAGTTTGTTTCCAAATGCATGACATGTCAGAAGGTTAAGAGTGAACACAAGAGACCTCAAGGCAAAATCCAACATCTAGACATTGCAACATGGAAGTGGGATTCGATATCCGTGGACTTCGTCGTAGCCTTACCTAGGAGTCGGGGAGGCAATAAAACAATATGGGTGATAGTGGACTGATTGACCAAGACTGCGAGGTTCATACCCATAAAAGACACGTGGAGTATGGAAACCCTAGCCAAAGCATACGTTAAACATGTCATTCGATTGCATGAAATACCCTGAGCTCTTTCAAGGGGTAGGTGAGTTACGGGGACGTAACTTTTCTTTTAAGGGGGGAAGAATGCGATAGAATTTCGCACTTCCACCCTAAAGTTTGCTAAAGTCTTTTTAGTCTGTTTATGTGTATTTATCACTTATGTGAATTGCGAAAATTAGAAAACGCTTGTGAAATACTGGGACTTAGAAGTGCAAAAGATCTTCGTTAAGACTGGCTACCTCAAAGTTTCGGAACGAAACTTCCTTTAAGGGGGAAACCTGTAATACTCCGTATTTTTTGGAGTTATTCTTTTATAAATAAGAAAATATAAAGAATATAGTTGAATGTATTTTTAATATTATTTACAGAAAAAATTATAATAGTTTGAGTAAGCCTATAGTTATAATTCGGTTTTGTTTTGTTTTTCCAAATAGAATAAGAAATAAGAATTTAGTTTGGAAAACAAATCCTAGTAAACATAGGACTTTCATGCTATAAATTAGAGAAGAAAAAAATAAAAATAAAAATAAAACCCTAATGACTTTACTTCAATCAACCGCTTCTTTTCTTTTTTTACCCAAAAATTTTCTCTCTCCTCCCTCTCCTCCCTCTCCTCTCTTCTCCTCTTCCACGTGATTCCTTTCTGCTCTGCTTCTTGGAAAACTCGCGCCACCTTCGTCGCTCTCAGTTACTCGTCGGAGGTTCGCGCCTGCTGCCGGAGATTATTGATGCTCGTCGGAGGTCAGTTCGTGGGTCGAGCTTTGAGGGGTTGTGCAAGTGTGGTCACGCGCGAAGGGTCGTGTGGTGTGAGGCGTTGTTGCGCAAGGTAGCAGTGTGGTAGTGCAGGGTCGTGGCAGCGCTGCCGGAGTGGTGGTCGGCATCTGTCGCCGGTGGTCTTCTAGTGGTTATTCCCTCACTTTTCTTCTTTAAATTACAGTATAAAATATGATTTTGTTATTCTTATGTATCTTTGATTAAGTTTTGTGATTATTAATAAAGTATAGAATAAGTAAAAGAAATCAGATTTATAATTATGTTTTAGTTCTTATGATAATTTCATTTCCCAAATTTGATTTTTATAATACTTGTATATATAATTGGTAAAGTTTTATTGTTGTAAATAAAGCATATTATAAGTTAAAGGAAATCAGATTTACAAACACTTTATTATCAGTTCCTAAATATGTTAGTTTCAATAAAGTTTATGAAAAGAAAGTTTAAACAACAAGATTGATTAATTTTAATATTTCAAACACCATGTTTTACATAGTTAAGTAATCTGATTTTTTATTAATATTATCAAGGATTTAGTACTGAATTACTTTTTACTATTCGATTGGGTCCCAATTTCATAAGCAGAACGTTTTAAGTAATCAACGAAGATTCTCCGATACAAGGTACGTACGCATACTAGTTCAATTAGATAAGGTAGTACCATGTTTAGGTTATGAATTCTTTCATCGGAACCTAGAATCATGATAGGGAACAATTGTATGGTTATGATTGATGAGATTGTTTGCTAACATGAAATCAATGGGGAATTTGTATGTATTTCCTTGTTGTATGACTTGTGAATTGGAATGAATTATTATTGTAATGTGTAATTCTATCGTATCACAAGCATGAAATGAGAATTGGATTGGAATGTTATGATTATTGTTGTAGCAAGGATGTTACAAGAGGTTACCTAAACTAAAGAATTAAGCAATGTACCTAAGAAGGAAAATTAAATGGTTATATGCTTATGTTGTATGAATGAATATCACTAAGAAGGATAGTTGGCGATAAACTTGTAGTTGGAATCCCTACATGTAGTGAACAATGGGGGGGAGTGGGACTTGTTCTACACTCCTATGCATGCCTCTTCGTGACGATAGTAGAGTCCTTACAAATTTTGATGACTCAAGTAGGCGGAAGGTTCCGTACGATCTTGGGGGTATGCATACTAAGGTGATGGGTGTAGAACGGAGCGAAACCGTATTTACATTCCATCTAATAGACCAAGTGTCTATTAAGGATTAAGTAGCCCGTATGATTCCCGAAAGATGACGGTGCCCGTTCGATGCCAAATAAATTGTAAAAATGGAATTTAATATTTTGTACTATCATGTTCAGGAATTGTTATTGTTCTTCTATTTATACTTAGTGTACTACTTAACTTCTTAAGTACATACTCAACATAGCTGATTGTTTGTTATTTGTGTTTGCTTGTTTACCTGTGATGGACCATTGATATTTCAATGGGGAGTATATTAGGTATGTTGATGTTGCTGCATGAGTTCGGGCATACATGGGATACTCTTTGGTTTATAAACTTTTAAAATGTTTTGGTTGAACCTTCTAAGGCTGTTTATGATTTACTTTGTCAATGGTTTTAAATAAAAAGGAGTCAATGGTGATTCTCGAGTTGTAGTTAAGTTAACATTTTATTTCTGCTGCAATTTAGTTTTCATAATAAAGAGTAAATTAATGTTTATATTTCAATAAACCTTGCGTTTCACCGCGGCAGTAACACTCCCAAAGTCGATGCAACGTAGTTAGACTTGTATGGATTTTGGGGGTGTTACACCTACACCACCACAAGCCTTGCTTCAACATAAGTCATCCCAAGCTACTGAACCTGGTCCATGAGTATAAGCTTGGTTGCTCCAGCAGAAAGCTCTGAGATCTTCATTACGTCATACAAAACACTCTTAGCTATTATAAAAACTGGGGCCCAATATCTATATATGTAAGCTTAGGAGCACCGAATTGATGAGTTGTGTCTTAGCTTCATAAGATAAGTTCCTTATGCTCCAAATTCCCATTTGAGATGTCATCATCTCTATGATCAAGTCACACTAAGCTTTAGGAATCTTCTTTGAGCATATGGGAACACCCAAATATCTGAACGGTTTTCTGCTTCTCATGAATCCAGATGCTGCAACCACTCTTTGTATTTTTAATTCTGGCATTTCACATGTATAAACAACAGATTTGGTAATGTTTGTTTTTAAGCCTGATGAGTCAGAGAAGAGTTTAAAAGCTCTCAACATGAGATATGTTGATGCATACTCTCCCTTACAAGCATATTATAAGTTCATCTCGCAAAACACATGTCAATCAACTTCACTTCCTTACACCTAGGATGAAAATGAAATTGATTCAATTCACTCAATTTGTATAATATCCTTGAGAGATATTCCATACAAATCATAATTAGGGGGAAGATATAGGGTCTCCTTATCTCAAACCCCTAGCGATTTGAAATATCCTTCCATCTTCCCATTAATCAACAAGGGAGAACATGGGACTCGGATACACATGTCATGACAATTTTCACAAATTGTGCTGGAAATCCAAGCCGTATAAGCATTTCTTGTAAAAAGTCCAAATTGACAAGTATCATAGGCCTTTTGAAGGTCTATCTTAGGGAGACAACTTGGACTCACCTTTCTACCATGATATTGTGTACTATAAACCTCCCATGTACAAATGACCTTAGTTATACACTTGTAAAGTGTGTTATAACATGCTATTGGTCTGTACTATGTAATATTACTAGGACACCTAGTTTTAGGTATCAAAGTAATAGCGGTATTATTTAGCTCTTTCAATAATACCCCACTCTCGAAGTATCAAGCATAACATCCACTATATCTTCCCCTATTATGCTCCAAGCATCCTTATAAAAAAAGATCCAAACTCATCGGGCCAGGAGCCTTATTTCTAGGAATAGAGAATAAGGCTTGTTTGACTTCTTCGCTGTATAAGGTGCATTCAAAATGCTAACATGCTCTGCAGTTATTAATGGGCCATCTTGAATAATCTGTTGTATAATAGAGGGTCTATGCTCTGCATCACTTCCCAAAAGCACTTTATAATATGACAAAAAAGCCTCAGAAACAGACTCAGATGTATCATATCATACTCCATGCTCATCATTGATATTATATACCTGATTTTTCAGCTTTCTTTCTTTAATAGTCTGATGAAATAGTCTAGTATTTTCATCACCATCACTTAACCAAGTATAATTTAGCTTTACGGCTTAAAAAAGACACATAAGCTTCATGCTTCTCTTTATACTTCTTGATAGCCTTCAATTCATCCTCTCCTAATGCACTATTACCAGGATGTAAGTGCATTTGTTTTTGAGCTGCTATCATTTTTGATGTGCTTGAAATTCTGCTTGCATGGATATCATTAAAACCAATCTTATTTAGCTCCTTTAGAGCAACTTTTACTTGCTTCAGTTTCTGCATCACTGTGTACATCTTAGACCCTTCAACATGAGTACTCCATGTTTGTCTTACAATATCATCAAACTGAGTAGCTCTCTTCCACATTGTGAAATATCACTAGAGAATCTAGTAAGCAATGCAAATGGAGTGATCAAACTCCACTTCACATTGAAAGTTAACTTCTACGATGCAAAAGGATCTTTGCAAGCTTGACTTGCTAGCATTCTATCTAGCTTAGAAAATACTCTATATGTTCCATGTTGCTTATTCTTCCGGGTGAAGAAGTTCCCTGAACAGTTAATATCATTCACAACACATTCTTCCATAAACTTTTTAATATCTCCAAATTCTGCTTCTCTTACTAAGGAACCTTACCTTTCATCAGTATTCATTACAGAATTAAAATCTCCACAAATAACCCATGGAGCTTAAGTTTTTTCCTTCCACAAATCATCCCATAAATCTTCTCTTCTTGCCCTTTCATTAAAGGCATATACCATAGTGCAATAAAAGCCACTTACACCACTCATGGGTTGTATAAAGCTATGTAAAAGTTGGCTCGTACCTCTAATGATATTGACATTAAAGCTACATGCCTTCCACGCTAATACTATTTTACCACCATTGTGACAACTAGCATTTGATGTAAAACACCACCCAAAAAAATACTTTGGTAAAGGCTCCTTAGATTAGGAGTCTTCACCTTTGTCTCCAAAAGACAAATAATGCCAATAGAGAATCTCCGAATATATTCTTTCACTTCTCTCTCGCTTTTGGCGCTGTTTATCCCTCGGACATTCCAACAAACAAATATATCCATTCTGAATAGGGAAATTTCCCTTCCCTTTATCTGTAGTTGTACTGCATTCAACAATCCTTTCCCCATTCTTTTCCACTTTCTCCTGATCTTCTTCTACAACATGCATTCAAGTTTGAAAAAATTACCAGTACTAGTAGATTTAGTATTAGTAACTCTCACCTTAATAGGCTTCAAAGCTTTTTGAAAGCCATCAGGATCCATCTCGGTTCTTTCTTCTTTTGCCGATGCTCAATCTGTTATCGAGGTGGTACTGCGGTTGCACCAATGGCGACGGGATCACCTTCTTGGGCCTCCATATTTGCTTCACCTTCGTACTCTCGCAATCCTTACCTTCATGTCCATAATTCTTGCAAATATAACACTTAGAAGGAATCTATTCATACTCTACAGGTACTTTAATCCTATCTCCAGCTTCATTCATGAAGTAAATGTGAGCAGGAAATTTTGGTTCAACATTTATTTCTACCAATACGCAAACTGCAATTTATCTCAATTCCGTGTAGCTTCATCACGTTTGATAGGATCACCAATATGTGACTATAGCCATGTTTTTATTTCGCCTACGCGGTGTGAGTGCGTATTTGACTACCCCATTGTTAAGGTTTTATTGAAAATATTTTCGAAGTCGCCAATAAATCTTTAAAGGAAAACTTATAAAGCTAATTGGATATTGGGAAATCGTAGGGACAAATTAGGGACTTATCCAATGTAAATTTTCCCGTCTTGACTCCATAGATGGTCAATGAACCATAGATTGAGTTCAATGGTGAGGGTACGAATGATGTCATAATAAAGCATATTTTCCCATTATTGGCCTCTACTAAATATCGGTTCATGTTAATTTTTATACAATAGAATAACCAAATAATATTTTCATGCACCCTAAAAATAGTTTAGTCAAGGTTGGTTCAGGAAACACATAAAATACTATTATAGGAACCTAATAGGTTGTCAAAATTATCTAATTTATATTAGAACAGTTCTTTAGGTCTTGATTAGCAATAATGACATGTGGTCATGAAAGCTGAAAGCATGCATAGAACAATCAGGCAAGCATGCAATAATATATGAAAATAAATAGAAAAGAGAAATAAAAGGTTAGAATATACAAAAGAGCAATTTTTATATTAATATCTACATATGAAGGAAATTGTTAGTCATATAAAAACAATAGATTGATTCCCTTAGGATAATACCGTGGCTTGGGTCTAAGAGATTGACAACCGTCGGGACGAGCAATCGTGAAGCCTGAAGATCTTAACGTATATGTATGTCTGAAAGTATGTAGATTTGAATGTGTTTGTGTTTGTATATTTGAAAGGTATGTGTTTTGTAGAGGGAATTCGCAATGTAAAAGTCGAGTGTCAGATGTGGAAAAACCGTATTTTAATTCGGAAAATCGAAGCCTATATATAGGAAAAACGGAACTACGCTCCAGCTGCTCCAAGCGCAGAAGGCTCTGTGAGTCACAAACACACGTGTCAGCCGCACATTGGTGCACCTGACGCGGTATAACCACTTATCAGTGCCCACGTGGCACACGCTTTAAAAAAGATAAAATTGACAGGATGTGCATCACAAAGAGACGTGCGCTCGGTGCAGGACTGTAACACCCCGTAATTTCACTCTTTATTTTTTGGTGTGTTTACATTAAAATGATATTTTTCGTAAAAATAAATAATTTATTATTTAAATTATTTTGGAACGTGTTATGAAAATGTGTATATATATTTATATGTTGTGATATATTTATATATATTTATTTTAAAGGTTATATTAGTTTCGTTATTTGTTTAGGCGTTTAGGATGCAGTTTTGTCGCGTAGCGTTTTTGTAACGTTGTTGGACCGACTTGGGTGATGAAATTTTTCATCACGTGTGGCGTATCATGCTGGCCGAAAAGTAGCAATTATGGAGTGGAGGATGAAAAGTTTTGGTGCTTATTAAGCTAACCTTTGAATATCTTGTAACCGCTCATTTAATCCCTCATTAACATTCTCCTAAACCCTTCATTTTTCCTTGCCATAAAATTTTGATTTTTATTAAAAGAAGTTCAGCATCATTCTCATTTACCCCTCACCGTTTTCAAGAAAAGAAAGAGAGAAAAGGAAGAGGAAAAAAATAGAAAGGTTCAACCCGGTTTTTCCTGTTACACCTTCACGAAAATAACCGTAGTCGGAGATCTAACCGGTGGATCGTATTCAAATTTGGATAAAACGTTTATAACATCTTGTTCTACACTCTAACCGGAGCGATTTAGAATCTGAGCTTTTGATCACCGGGAATCATGGTCAGAACAGAGCAGTGTGAAATGAGATTTTTCAACGTTCAAGAAGAAAACGCCTAGTGATTTGTTGCTACAATTATCATTCAAGGAACAATTGGATTGCACGCATATTTTTCAAATCCCTTTAGACTCAGCTCTCCTCCCGACGTTCCAGGTAACTAGTAGTTATCTTAGAACCATAGTGATTAGGGTATTATTCGGTATTAGATTATTACGCTAGGAATTATTTAAAATACTTTTTGAATGAAATTATTAATGAAATTTGACATGAATATAGTTGACACATGCTGTGTGAATACTGTATATATAAAAATAATTTTAGTCTGAATTTTAGTATTTATTTGATTTAATTGGTGTTTTGTGCGTTTTTGGCTTATTTGCATAATAATTATTAAACGAATGTTAAAATTAATGAAATAAATTTTTTTGGATCATGTTATATGTGTAGTATGTATTCCATTACTTAGAATAATTTTTGCCTACTGTTTACCGGTTTATTTAATTTATATATCTATTTTTGCAATTTCGTTTCTGTCCTTATATAAATCAAGAAAATTACTTGTGGAGGCAGAAAAATTCTTTTCTATATATATTATGTATTTACGTGAGTTTATGCATGTTATGTAAATTTTTGGTAATTTTTGGGCGTTTATTATTATTTTGTAATTATTATATTGGCTTTATTGAGTAATCTGTATATTCACGTTTAAAAATACTTTTAGAGTCCGAAAATTATAAATAAAAATTGTACCATGTCAGTAGAGCCATTACGGTCGTATGATAATTTTTGTGTGATTTTACTGCTCGAACTTATTAGTTTAATAATAATTAATTGGGTTTTTGTTGTGAAATTGAGGATACTCTTTTAAATTTTTTGAGAGCTTGTTAATCAGAAATAAATTGTAATCTATTATGTTCTTGGTTGCTGATGTTCAGTAGGTTGCAGTAAGTATTATTGGGTATCCTTATGTTTATGTTTGATTTATGAAAGAAAATGATTAATTGTTACTACTCTTTTATTGAATAAGCTTTGGAGTTAATTGGTGATGTATTTTTGATTGAATTGTTGGTGTTGTAAAAACTAGTTTAATACATTGTTGATGTTTAGAGATGTTCAAGTGTTAATTGTGGGAGACATTTGTTGAAAGCTTGTAAGTTATTAATTTGAGGAATTATGAAAAGTTGTTTTGATGAATTATGGGATAAGGCCGGGTGGCATCCCTTTTGATGAATATTTTAAGATGAATGATACATTGATGATATGCATGATTTTATTTTGAGATAAGAATATCTGGTGGGATAGATGTAGTCCTCGGTGAAGAACATGCCAACCACCTGGTTTGCGAACTAGGGGTACACCTGGGTTAATTGTTGTCGTCCGAGAGGTCAGGGAGTTCTGCGTGTTCTACCCTGCATCGGGAGTTTGGCCATTCTTAGACACAGGCGGTGGGGAACGTAAGCCCATAGACTGACCTGGAGATTGCGATCTGACAAACCATAGGAAGTGAATTGCGATTCACTGGCGTTCGGGTTCTGACTCAATAACTTGTTGTACTTTTGTTTTATTATTATTTAAGTATTCTAGAGTTGATTCACTCACTATATCTTGTTTAATTTATGTTGATGATCACTTGTATTACCTATGAGCTTTATGGTTTTTAGATGCATGTTATTGTTATAATGATTGTATGATTTCCTTTCTTATTAATCTATTTCTGAATCGTGCTTTGATTGCTTTTGTTCTGGGACAACTGCTAGTTACTCCCCACTGATTGTGGATGTTGTTGTATATTTTGCAGGTTTTGTTGATGTGAATCTTTTTTGGTTTTGGGCTCGGGTTGAGATGCGAGAATGAAATGATAGTTGTTTTAGGCCTAGACTGCTATTTAGACTTTTCTCATTTAGAATACTCTGAATTAGTTATTTATTGATATTATTTATTTAAGTTGGTCTCTTAACATAGTTATTTAAATACCTTTGTATTAGAAGTGGCATTCCCAGAAGACGATGTTTCCGCCATCGTCCTATTAATACTATTATTATTTCTTTCTTTTTCCGCTTTGAAATTCTGGGGTGTTACAAGGACTCTGTGTGACACACATGTCTACATGGCAGGCTTGTGCGCTTGGCGCACTTGGATGCGCTCGGCTCATTGTGGTGCTTTTGACACGTTTTGGCAGCTTTTTGATAAAAACATGTTTTAACGATTTTCTTTTATCTTTTAACTCCGAAAATCAAATTTTACAGGATAAAATCCGATTTTAATTATAAAAATATCTTTGAAATTATTTATTTTATTTAAAATAAAACAATTAATTATCAATGAATAATTAATTGGGCTTTTCAAAGGATTGGGCTCAAAATATTATTATTTATCATGAATAATTAATTGGGCTTTAAAATAGGACTTTAACACTTTTCGAAATAGTTTTGGCTCTTCGGCCTGCTCTACGTACCCTTGGGTCGGACCAATTAAGACCGCGGTATGTTACATTATCGGGCCCTTAAATGGGGAGACACGATTATGTGTCTATAGCCACGACACTATCTTGTTTAATATTTTTTCACCTTAATATTTCAATGCTATTCTCAATTGAACCCATACAGGAATAGTTTTGACCTCCTCCTTCTCAAAATCTATCTAAGCCTTCATAATCAATGACTTCTTATCAATGAAATAATATCCATTCAGAATATTATCCCTTGAATCCATGGCCGGGAATCACACCAAATACACACCCTTCCATTACTTGTACTGGGGGATTAGCTCCCAATACATAGCAAATGGTTGATGAGTTCCATAATTGAATCTCATCTTATATATCATCCAACTCAATCTTCACAATCTCATTCTCATTATATTTTCATTATTTTCAAGATCAATTATCGTGTCTATTACATGTTCGACATTTTGCTTCACAGGAGAAGCATCATCCAATTGCATAAATTGTATACCTTCTATCTCCTTCCCAGACCTCTGACGATTAGAATCTCCACTCCGATGTACTGATTGTAACCAGTCATTAAATGTGTGATGAATCTCAAATAGTTATTTCAAGTGTTGAATAGATGATTATGGTGTAAGATTTTCTCCAACTCCTAATCCAAAATCCAGTGCTTCTACACCACGAATCTCATCCATAGAACGTGTCCGTAATGCATGAGAATTAGACATTGGTCCCTTAGCCTTCTCCTTCTGTTTACCAGAATTTCCACCTTGATTTTTCTCCACCGCCTTCCTTGCCATGGCGACGGTGCACGTTACGCTAACATACACCGAGAGAAACTTGGAGAGGAAGAAACGAGGTTTTTTGGTGTAATATGCAATTATTTGATCCATTATGTTAGTTATTTGCACTTAATTATTAACATCTTCTTTTGCAGGCTAATCAAATTGCTTGTAGTTATCGTCTTGCAAACTAACTTTATTTTGCATAAATTGTCGATACATAAAACGATTCCAGATTGCAGAGCATCTAGAATTGTTCTCCGTCTCGACACAGGCCACATTTGACTTTCAGTTTCATGATCCTTAATCCATGTAGGGGCTTCTGTAAACCTATAATGGTGTCTCCCTAATTTAGTATCCGACGATGAAACATATTGTTGTCCTAATTGGTCGGGTCCAAAAGAAGAGCAATTTGAAGAGCAAAGCCCAAGATCGTTTTTAAAACCTAGAGTATATTTATTTATTTCAAGCCCATTTTAAAAGCTCAATTAATTATTCACGATAATTAATTGTATTTTTAAAACCCATTTTCCAAAAGCCCAATTAATTATTCTTGATAATTAATTGTATTTTTAATAATTATTTTCTAAGTCAAACGATATTATGAAAATCAGACTTTTATTCTTTATCTAAGATATTTTCGAATACAAGTGATAATTGTTTAATGCAAGATAGAAACAATCTTTTAATTTGGATAACTGATAAAACACGGTACGATATGCGGTTGCGCGACACGCAACCTAATGCGTCTCGCGTACTAGGACACGATGTTTCAGGATACCAACGAGAAACATCAAGAACATCAGCAAAACTCAGACACGCAAATGACGATGCTTGTCGCGCATCGTGATGTGTGTCATACATCATTGGTGCTTGTTGCACAACGGCCTTGCGGCGCGCTACACGAATCTTATCCCGATTTTCAGATTGTCTCGAATCTTATCCCGTTTTCTAGATTTTTCGTATAAATACCTTGTTTTCATTTAGTTTCGGGATAGACCTCCACACGACTTTCCTACGAAAATCACCTTACAATACTCCTTCAAATACTTCAAACACATAATCAAAAACCTTCAATTTTCATTCGATGTCCATTCAAGCTTCAAGATTGCTCCTCTTATAGACCATTATTCAATACCCAGGCGACTAAGGTATAATTCTTGAGGGTCAATTTTAATTTATTTATTATTACACTAACAATCTACTTTTCATGATGTAGATCCTCAAAAAATTCATGCTTATATTTTATATTGAAACCCTCAATCTCTCTTTTTATATATATTCCTTATTCATATGTTATATTCATGCTTATATGCTTATCGCTTTCATCACCGCACATGCTTATTATTGCTAATTACTAGACCTAGATAAATGTTCTAATGCCTAATCATATTATTTGGACAATTAATTTAGGATCCCAGTAATTTGATTGCATTAATAATAAACTTGTCGCTTAAAATTTTGTCTTTCATGTGTGTAATGAAGAGATCGAGATTATTTTTTCTAGGATGTTAAAATCAATTATTTGCTTGTTTAATTGCATAAAAATTACATTGATGAATCGTTCGTATTAAGTAGAGGCCAACAATAGGTGAACTTGATTCCTGATTATATTCGTACCCTCACCCCCCGAATTCTATCTTTGATTCATTGACCTATTATGAAGTCATGAGGGGAAAATCTACATTGGATAAGTCTCTAAAACGTCCCTATGGATTTCCAAATATCCAATCATGTTTTTGAGTCTTTTTTGAAAGAATTGTTGGCTACTTCTTTTTCAAAACGAAGTTCAAAACTTAAACTCTTTAGAATGAGATAGTCAATTTCGCGCTCGTCCCGCGTAGGCAATGAAAATAAGCATACAATTATTATTATTATTATTATTATTATTATTATTATTATTATTGTTATTATTATTATTGTTATTATTATTATCATTGATATTATCAATTGTTTATTATTATTATTATTATTATTATTATTATTATTATTATTATTATTAATTGATAGCTAACTAACACTCACATACGTATTTCGTATTGTGAGAATCACTATTACTTATGGTGTTTATTTTTACTTAATTTGTGGTCTATGATAAAAACTTACATCTGTCTATTATTTATAGATGTAAATCATTTATATTGTAAACTTTTTTTTTTTTGTTTAGGAAACTTAATGGGGTCTTATTCGTTCACTAAATATTATACGCAGTTTTCTTATGGGTCAGAGTAGTTTTATGAGTGTATCAGATTTTATGGTTGATAACTTACACCCACCTAGATAATAGAATTCGTTCACTGATAAAGCCAGCAATGCCGGAGCCATTTGATTGTTGAACAAAGTCAAACTGTAGATAACATGATTTTTCTTGACTATTTTATGATTTTACCAAATCAACACCTACCGTTTCCTAAAAAAAAAAAGTTCAACACCGACTGAATTTCTTTTTAAATGCTGACAAAATATAATATTCTAAAAAAATAATGAGGATACGTAAACTAGTTAGCTGTTTATGGTACACCTGGAAAAAAAAAAGTTAGCTGTTTATGGTCACCAACAACGGTCGAGTTGCACCAAAAAATCCAAGAACGGTGGAGTGGTAGTCTGGTAGAGATCATTATAGATTGCTGACTATGTTGCGGAAGACAGAAGAGGCCAAAACATCACGTAGTTGGCTTTATCATTACTCTCCCGTAAAAAATAAAAGCTCTTTATCGCTCAACCAATAACCACATTTCTATAATTCTATGATTAATATTTCTTTATTGATTGCCTTTTCCAATACTTCTGCGAGGTCTTATCTCTATAGGTTAGGTAACTTCTAACAGGTTCTGGCTTTCATCTACTTTTTTTTTTTTTTTTTTTGACAAGAGTCTTCCATCTACTTAGGCCCTATTCTTTTGAACTTATTTTGACTGAAATTAAATTAAATTAAATTAACTGAAATTAACTGAACTGAAATTAAATTAAATTAACTGAAATTAAATTAAATTAACTGAAATTAAATTAAATTAACTGAAATTAACTGAAATGAGAGAAACTGAACTGAATTGTATATTTAATTTTCTAAAATAATAATTATCGATAATAATCAATAAGTATTAACATAAAATTATCAATTATTATTATTATTATTATTATTATTATTATTATATTATTATTATTATTTTATTATTATTATTATTATTGTTATTATTTATTATTATTATTATTATTAATTATTATTATTATTATTATTATTATTATTATAATTATTATTATTATTGTTATTACTTATTATTATTATTATTGTCATTATTTATTATAATAATAATATTAATAATAATAATTATTATATTACTATTATTATTGTTTTTTATTTATTATTATTATTATTGTTATTATTTATTATTATTATTTATTTAAATAATAAATAACAATAATAATAATAATAATAAACAATAATAAGAAATAATAATAATAAATAAATTAGAAATTATAAATAATAATAATAATATTAAATAATAATAAATAATAAATAATAACAATAAATAATAATAATAAATAATAAATAACAAATAGTGAATAAATAATGATAATAATAATAGTAAATATAATAATAATTATAATAATACTAAATAAATAAATAACAATAATAAAAATAAATAATATATAATTATAAATAAACAATACATAATAAATAATAATAAATAAATAATAAATAATAATAATAATAATGATAATAATAATATTAAATAATAATAATAATAAAAATAAATAAAAATAATGCATAATAAATAATAATAAAAATAAATAAATGATACTCCCTCTGGTTCTTAAAGATCTTCCCTCTTTCCGTTTAAGTGCGTTTCCAAAAGATCTTCCCTCTTTTGCTTTATTCCTTATTTGGCAAAATAAATTTTCCTATTTACCCTCTCATGTCACTATCATATGGGTCCACAATTGTACTTTATTATACTTTATTACCCTCTCTCTCCTCTATGATCTTACTTTATTATACTTTATTACCTTCTCTCTCCTCTATGGTCTTACTTTATTATACCTTATCCACCGTAGACCCCTGACAAATAAATTTATTCACCAAATACCCCCACTTTTTTCAAAATTCACCAGATACCCCTGACCTTTAAAAAAATTCATCAGATATCCCTAACCTTAAAAAAAATACCCAAAATACTCTTAATGGCTAACGGCGGTTAACTCCGTTAGTCATTAACACTAATTACACCCTAAAAACCCTAATTAATCCTAAAAAATCCTAAGTCAACTCAATTAACGTAAGTCAACCCAACTTTCTCTCCCCCTAAGCCACCCCCAACTCCAACCACCCCCCACCCACCCCCCACCCCCCAAAAAAACTCCACCCAACCCCCCACCTACCCCCCCCCACAACCCCCACCCCCTCCTAACCCCCACCCCACCGCCCCCAACCCCCACCCTACCAGCCCCCCTCCCTCTTCCCCGCAGCCTCTCCCTCCCCCTCCCACGCAACATCCACGCAACCACCACACCCACTAACACTAACCTCCCCCTCCCCCATCCCCCGCAAAGATCCACGCAACCACCACATCCACTAACACTAACCCAGCCCTCCCCCTCCACCGCAAAGATCCACGCAACCACCGCACCCACCAACACTAACCACCGCACCCACCAACCGCGCACCATCATCACCCGTCGTCGGCGTCAACGTTAGTCATCCGTGCACCTCCTTCTTTTCTCCGCACCTTCTCCTCCTCTTCGCGTCTCGCTAACTCACCCAGATCCAAAAAATCGCGTCTCACGGTGGGGGCTTCATTGGAGGGGGAGGGGGAGCCGGGGAAGGGGAGGGGGCCGGTGGGGGATTCGTGGGAGGGGGAGAGGGAGCTGCGAAGGAAGGGAGGGGGCTGGTGGAGGCTTCGTGGGAGGGGGAGGGGAGCTGCGGGGAAGAGAGGGGGCTGGTGGAGGCTTCGTGGGAGGGGGAGGGGGCCGGGGGCTGGTGGGTTAGGGGAGGGAGGGGGTTAGGGTTAGGGTTAGTTAGGTTTTTTAGGGTTAGTTAGGGTTTTAGGTTGACTTAGGGCAAATTAGGTTAACTTAGGGCTAATTAGGTTAACTTAGGGCAAACTTGTACATAAATACTAACGGAGAACTAACTTCCGTCAACAAAAGGGCATCTGATGAATTTTTTTAAAGGTCAGGAGTATCTGGTGAATTTTGAAAAAAGTGGGGGTATTTGGTGAATAAATTTATTTGTCAGGGGTATTTGGTGAAAAAACCGTAAAATTAAATAAAAATAATGCATAATAAATAATAATAAAAATAAATAAATCATACTCCCTCTGGTTCCTAAAGATCTTCCCTCTTTCCGTTTAAGTGCGTGTCCAAAAGATCTTCCCTCTTTTGCTTTATTCCTTATTTGGCAAAATAAATTTTCCTATTTAACCTCTCATGTCACTATCATATGGGTCCACAATTGCACTTTATTATACTTTATTACCCTCTCTCTCCTCTATGATCTTACTTTATTATACTTTATTACCTTCTCTCTCCTCTATGGTCTTACTTTATTATACCTTATCCACCCTAGACCCCACATCAAAGAATCCTCCTTGGTATCTGTCGGAACAGTAACAAGGAAGATCTTTAGGAACCGGAGGGAGTAAATGATAATAATAAATAATATAAAACAAATAATAAATAATAAAAATAATAAAAATAATAATAATAATAATAATAATAATAATAATAATATAATGATTATAATAATAATAAATAAATAAATAATAATAATATAATAATGATTATAATAATAATAATAATAAATAAATAAATAATAATAATAAATAATAATATTAAATAATAATAATAAAAAATAATAATAATAAATAAATAATAATAATAATAATAAATAATAATAATAAAATAATCATAATAAATAATAATAATAATAAATAATAAATAAATAATAATAATAATAGTAATAATAAACAATAATAATAATAAATATAATAATAAAGAATAATAATAATAATTATTATTATTACTATCATAAATAATAATAATAATAATAATAATAATAATAATAATCATAATTAATATTAAATAATAATATTAATTATTATCATTTTCATAAATAATAATAATAATAATAATAATAATAATAATAATAATAATAATAATAATTATTATTATTATTATTATTATTATTATAATCGTAATAAATAAAAAATAATAATTAAAACATTAAATAAGATGAACTAAACTGAATTTAACTGAAATTAACTAAATTAAACTGAAATTAAATTAACTGAACTGAAATTAAATTAACTGAAATTAAATTAACTGAACTGAAATTAAATTAACTGAACTGAAATTAATTGAAATTAAATTAACTGAACTGAAATTAACTAAAAATAAGTTCAAAAGAACAGGGCCTTAACCTTACAAAAAAAAATGTAAGAAATATCTATGTTTATGCATTGCACAAAAAAAAAAATTTGAATAAAAATTAAGTATATATATCATTGTGCTTGTTAAGTTTGGTTCACAAACAAAAAGTAAGCTCAAAAATATTTCTACAAGAGTAAATCAATTCAGTTTCTTGATAAAAGTTTTATTGGTAATGGTGGATATAATTTGAAGTTAAGACTTTCCATCTTTATAAAAAAATTGCCAATGAATCTCTATAACATACTTCACCTGCTCCACAAAGAATGCAACACTCGAGTTTTGACTGTATCCAATGCACAACTTTGACCGTGAATATCTTTAATTACGCATTAATAAAAATAATAATAAAAAATTAATTTTGAAATTACACATTGACATGAATTTAACAAAATCTCTCACATTACTATAATATTATTTATATATTGGTGAAAATTCGTGGTCAAAATTTATAAATTTTGACTCTAAAGATATATATATATATATATAAATTGGGCAAAGGAAATTTTGTTACAAATACATTTCTTAAGACAATTATATTTTCCTTTCTTTTTTATATATTTTTTTCTTGTTTTTTCACTTGATAATCGGATTTAGATATAGATGCAAAACTCCAAGATAACACCCAAAAGATGTTGAAGTCAATAAAACCGAATTCGTTTCTATTCCAATCCTTGAGACTGATCTTGACCTATTTTAACTTCTCGCTGATTTTCAGATTTGTGGAGGTTGCCCATGCTTGAGAGATTTTCTGAAGGCAATTTGGGTGCGTAAGCCAACCATTCATGAACCTGAATGGCTTTGGATCCAAATTCTTCTCCCACTTCTCAATGCTAGAAGAAAAAATCAATTGCCTTGACTCTACAGCAAACAATAGAGCTCTGGAATCCAGTGAATTACAAAAAAGGAAGATGGCGCAAATTGATTTATGGAAGTGGTTGAAAAGAAAAGAAACCTGTTGGGCTCAAAACTCAATGGCAAAATGGCTAAAAGAGGGGGATAAAAACACCATATTCTTTCACATAGCGTCGAATCAATGAAAATCGTTGGAATTACAATTGAAGATCCGGGGGAAATAAAAAATTTAGCATCCAAGTTTTTCCAAAAAGCGTTCACCGAAGATTTTCTTTTGCGCCCAACTTTTAACAATCTAAACTTCAGATTAATATCATTAGACCAAGCAAAGTTTCTCACATCACCCTTTTCGCATCAAGAAATTGAAGAGGCAGTAAATTCTTGTGACAGCAACAAAGCGCCGGGGCCTGAGGGTTTCAATTTCATGTTCATCAAAGATGCGTGGGATATAATAAAAGCTGACATCTTCAATATTGTTGAGGAATTATGGTCAAGTTCTCGACTTCCCAAAGGCTGCAATAATGCCTTTATAGCCCTCGTCCCAAAGGTGGAAGCCCCATGTGGATTCAAGGACTTCAGACCCATCAGTACGGTGGGTTGTTTGTACAAAATCATTGCAAAGCTACTAGCTCGCCGTCTCCAAGCGGTCATGGATTCAATTATTGGGCCCGCCCAATCCTCCTTTATCAAAGAGGGACAAATCTTAGATGGAGCATTAATCACCGGAGAGGTCATTGATTCGTGCAAAAAAGGAAAATAGAGGTAGCTGTAACACCCCCGCCAACCCGAACCCTTTTTCATTTAATAAAACTCGAGATGGGGGAAAATCCACGAGGGTTCGACTCAACGGGCTTACTACCGCCGCACTTATCTCCTTGGAAATAAATGCAAGGCTAGATTAAAGCATACTAAATTCAAATAAATTAATCTTTACAACCAAGTAAATCGTTCATTAAATATTACTAATTATTTAAGTGTATCAGAGTTCCGGCGGAAGCTAAATCATAAGCTAAGTGGATGACAACTCTAAGTGATCTCCCTTTTTGTTCCCCCGTCGATCACCCACCTACACAAATACATTGAAAAGAAACAAGAGAGACATGCTCCCAAAAATCAGAAAAACTGAGTAATTCCAACTCCATCCCGTAAAATACTTAAGTTGAAAATATATTGTAAATTAGTAGGTTAATAGGGTTGAAAATTGTAGCACACATACACATATATATATACAGTGAATAATCACATAATTAATCCAATTATTTAAGGAGAGGAAAGAGAACGCCAGTAAGCCGGGGTCAATCCCCTGTAACCACTTACTTCAACATTGTAGGCCGGGGTCAATCCCCTGTAACCGCCTACGGATAACAAAATGGCCATAATAACAGAGTCCCTAGTGTGCACACCCCTTCTACTTGGATCACAACAAGATAGAAGGAAGACAAGTAACAGAAAATCAGCATAGTAACCAGAGAACCTGTAGGGGCCGCTGAACCTCTCATACAGGGCAACCTGTTCATCATTTCCCTCCGATATTTCACTTTACGTGATTTACATCTTTTAATCAAGTCATCACATAAATCACGTACACATTTACGTTATCTTGTTCAATCTAGTGTGAACATATTCAATCCATCATAATCTCAATCCGTTCATAGGTTTTCAATAACTCATTTCATAAACACAACCGTCACTTGAGTTCATTTATCACTTCAGATTCATAATCATTTCATTATCAATTCCAACTTTCATAAAGTCTCAATATTAATAACAATACTGATAATAATAATAATAATAATAATAATCATAATAGTCATAATAATAATAATCATAATAATAAAAATAGTAATAATAATAACAATAATAATATTAATAATAATAACCATAACATTACTAATGACATTAAACGATTTCAATAACTGGAGTAAAAGATTTAGTGACTAAGTTGATATTAATAATAACAATAATAACGTTATAGTAAACATCTTTGTCATATCGTACATCGTCCATAGTCATGATTCATAATCGAAATCCATAGTCGTTGTTCATTTTGTCCTTCATATTCATAATTCGCATTAAGTCGATAATCCATAATTATAAATTTTATAAGCACATAATCACGTAATCAATTCATTTTATACTAACGGGATCTATGTTTAGATGGACATCGGAGATTACCTCGTGACGCGTGCCCAAAAGTTAGATTCACGAACCGATTATCACTCTTGATATTCCTCGTCTACGCAATCGGAATCTACATTAGACATTAACGAGATCTAAGTTAGTTACCTAAATAACCCCTTTTTATAAAATAATCAATAATTCAAATAACTTAAAAAAATTCTTTTATGATTTTAAGATAGTTTATAAATCAAAGTTTATAGTTTTCAAATCAATTATTTTAAGTACTTAAAATTACTTCAACTTAACTTTCATTAACTTAAATAATTATTTTAAACATAAAAACTAACTTTATTATCCTCCTTATTTTATTTTAGAAATTTAAAATCATTATAAAAGACTAAGTTGTTCCAAAACTTACTAACTTAAATAAAGTAGGCTAATTTTTAGGAAGGTTATAAAAGTAACCAAATAAAACAAGTTTTAAAATACAATGAAATTAAAAGAAAAGGAGAAAGGAGTAGTTTGAGGAATTCAGTTCCTCAAACTGAGAAGGAAGAACGAAAGAAGAGGAGGGAGAAAACAGAGGAGGCGAAGGAGGGGAGAAGAAGAGGAAGGAGGGCGCTGGTGGTGGCGCGCTGAAGTCAGGCAGGGGACGGGGTCAGGTGGTGGCTGGGCAAGCTCAGACGGTTTCGGTAGTGGTTCGACGGAAAGAGCTGGGTTCGAGTGGTGGCTGGGCGCTGGTCGAAAAGGACGCAGCAGAGGTGCGAACTGAGGGGGTTTGTGGCTGGCGATGGTTCAGGTGGTTCGACGTGGTGGTTCAGGCGGTTCAGAGGCAATGGTGCTCGGCAGTTTAGTGTAACAATGAAGATGTTAATGGTGGGTTGTAATTAAATTTTTATTTTCAAAACAAAAATCAGAATTTAGGAAGAATAGAAAGGAATTGAAGCAAACCTTTTTAGATTGTTTGCTTGGGCAATTGGGTGAGAGTAAATCAGTATCTATAGGAGGATTTGGTCAGAAATTTGGAACTTTGGTCAAGCTCCATTAATGGTGGAGGTGAGGTGAGGCATGGTGAGGTATGGTGTTGAGATTCACTTTTGACCAATTTTTCTCCCAAAATCCGGGATTGTGGATTGAATTCTGACAAGAACTATTGAGTTTGTGGAAAAAAAATCTGACCTTTGGCTCTTGATTTTGTACGTGAGGAAGGAGGAAGGAGGAAGATGGTGATCATCATATGATCACGTTTTCTTTCTTTCTTTTTTCTTTTTTTTGTTTTGTTATCCTTTTTCTTTTTGGCTAAAAGACACATGAATATGGACTTGACATTGGGGTTGGTATTACATAAAATGGATGGACAATTGAATGAATAAGAATGCCCACAACTAAATACACCTTTCAATTACCATATGAAAATGAATAATTAGTTTATTTAAATAAAATACATTTCAATTAAATCATTTAAATAAACTCGTTAAATAATTCAAAACTAAATGAAATTATTATTTTAATAAACATAGTTATCAAATAAAATCGCATTATCATAAAATAAATTTTAAGTGGAAATAATATTAAACCATATAAATTATAAAATACGCTTTCAAAATTCGGGGTATTACATCTACTCCTCCTTAAAAACAAAGTTCGTCCTCGAACTTTAAAGTTAGATATTTAATATTAACGAAATAGTAGTTTTACGCTTTGTTAGTATTACATTCGGTCTCCGTCAAAGAGTTTCGTCCCCGAAACTCGATAATCGTACCTAGGAAAAGAGTTCAGGATAACGCTTTCTCATGTCGTCTTCTGTTTTCCAAGTTGCTTCCTCGGTTTGATGATTAGACCACAAAACTTTAACTAACTTTACTGCCTTGTTCTGGGTATTTCTCGTTTTGGAATCAAGGATTCTAACAGGACGTTCTTCAAAGGTGAGGGTCGCATCTAGTTCAATGGTTTCAGGTTGGATGACATGGGAGGGGTCAGGGACATATTTACGAAGTTGAGACACATGAAAGATATTATGAACATTGGCTAACTCTGTGGGCAACGCTAATATATAGGCCACTTCCCCGATTCTTTCGAGTATCTCATAAGGTCCGATATAACGAGGACTCAGCTTTCCTTTTCTACCGAACCTCATTACTCCCTTGGTTGGCAAAACTTTCAGCAACACTTTTTCTCCAACTTCAAACTCTAAATCTCGTCTCCTTTGATCGGCATACGATTTTTGTCGATCCTGAGCTGCTTTCATACGCTCTTGAATCAACTTCACCTTGTTGGTAGTCTGTTCTATCATTTTTGGTCTCAAATTCAACGACTCGTTGACATCGCTCCAACATATAGGACTTCTACATTTCCGTCCATACAATGCCTCATAAGGTGCCATTCCTATGCTCGAGTGATAACTGTTGTTGTACGTGAACTCAATGTACATCAAATGATCATCCCAATAAACTTCGAAATCCATTACGCATGCTCTCAACATATCCTCCAAGGTTTGAATGGTTCTCTCCGTTTGACCATCTGTTGCTGGGTGGAAGGCTGTGCTGAATTTCAATAGTGTACCCACGGCTGTCTGAAGCTGTTTCCAGAACTTAGATAAGAATCTCGAGTCCCTATCCGAAATGATGTCCTTCGGAACACCATGTAGCCTAACCACCTCATTAAAGTAAGCATCGGCCAACTGTTTCAACGACCAAGTATCGTTCATTGCCACGAATCTTGCCGTCTTAGTCAAACGGTCCACTATTACCCATATTGCATTCTTTCCCGACCTCGTATTCGGTAATCCCATGATGAAATCCATAGATATAGATTCCCATTTCCATCCTGGCACTTCTAACGGTTGTAATTTTCCTCCAGGCTTCATATGCTGTATTTTCACCTTCTGGCATGTCAAACATTTTGCGGCAAAGTCGGCTACTTCTTGCTTCATCCTAGGCCACCAAAAATGCTTTTTCAAATCCTTATAAAGCTTATCTCCTCCTGGATGTATGGAATACGGCGAATTATGGGCTTCCCTTAGAATTCTTATCTTGATTTCCTCATCCTGTGGCACACACTCCGTTTATACTTTGCAACGCCATTGCCGTCGATCTCGAACTCCGGTGCTTGACCACATTCCTTCATCTCTCTTAACTTGCTTAACCACTTGTCTGTAGCTTGTTTCACCCGAATCTCCTCAAATATGTCCGGTCCAACAGTAAGAGCATTTAACTGAGCTTTCACATAACCGGTCAACTATTTCCAAACTTAATCTCTTAATCTCCTCACACAGTTCATTTGTCAAAATCAACACGTTTAGCGAATGAGCACTCTTCCTACTCAACGCGTCAGCTACTTTGTTCACTTTTCCCTCTTGATACACTATCTTTAAATCATAATCGTTTATAAGCTCGAGCCAACGTCCCTGTCTCATATTCAAATCCTTTTGCATATACAGATACTTCAAACTCTTGTGATCTGTATAGACCTTACACTGCACTCCATACAAATAATGTCTCCAGATTTTTAGTGCAAACACGATTGCTCCTAACTCCAAGTCATGAGTAGGGTGATTTTGCTCATGCATAGGCCACTACTTTACCATGTTGCATCAAGACACACCCAAAACCTTTCTTTGAGGCATCACTATAAACTTCAAATCCTTCTACTCCAGAGGGCAATGTCAATACAGGGGCTGTTGTAAGTCTCTTCTTCAGCTTTTGAAATGCTTCCTCACACTTATCATCCCAATGAAATTTTGTTGTTTTCTTCATCAGGTTAGTGAGAGGTTGGGCTGTTCTCGAAAAATCTTTCACAAATCTCCTGTAATATCCAGCTAAACCTAAGAAACTCCTTACTTCGGTCATGTTCTAAGGTTGAGGCCAATGGTCACTGCTTGAATCTTCGATGGATCTACGGAAACGCCTTCTTTTGATATCACATGACCCAAAAATGAAACTTTTTCCAACCAAAATTCACACTTCGAGAACTTCGCGTACAATTGCTTTTCTCGAAGAATCTCCAGAACTTTCCTCAACTGATCCTCATGCTCTTCTCTATCCTTCGAGTACACCAATATATCGTCGATGAACACAATCACGAACTTGTCCAGGTACGGCTGGAAAGTCCTATTCATGAGGTCCATGAAAGCTACGGGCGCATTAGTGAGTCCAAAAGGCATGACGGTGAACTCATAATGGCCATATCTCGTACGAAAGGCTGTCTTAGGGATGTCTTCTTCAGCGATTCGTAGTTGGTGATAACCTGATCGTAAATCGATCCTGGAAAACACTGTTGCACCTTGAAGTTGATCGAACAAATCTTCGATCCTCGGAAGCGGATATTTATTCTTTACCGTGGCATTATTCAACTCCCTGTAATCGATACACAACCTCAAAGATCCGTCTTTCTTGCGAACAAACAATACCGGGGCTCCCCAAGGCGAAACACTAGGTCAAATGTACCCTTTATCTAACAATTCCTCCAATTGCACCTTCAATTCATGCATATCTGCAGGTGCCATTCGATACGGAGCCTTAGAAATAGGTTCGGTTCCAGGGACTAAATCGATCTTGAAGCTCACTTCTCTCTCGGGTGGCATTCCTGGAAGCTCTTCGGGAAATACATCAGGGAACTCCTTTACTACCGGAATTTGAGTCAACTCCTCGTTTTCCACGCTTACATCCCTTACTTGGCACAGGTAGACTGGGTAGCCTTTTCTAAGAAAGGTTTGAAGGTTCAGGGTTGAGATTATCTTGACATCGGGCTGGAAGGTTATGCCTTTATAAGATATCCTATTTCCCTTTGGTCCTCTAAGAGATATTTTTTGGTTATGACACTCGATTTTGGCTTTATACTTAACTAACCAATCCATTCCCAAGATAACGTCAAAGTCTTTTAGGTAAAAAAGGATAAGATCGGCTGGTAATTCAGTACCAGCTATGACTACAGGGATACTTTCGAAAAGAGATTTACAAGAAACAGTTTCACCGGTGGGCATGGCTATATTGGCTTGACAAGATTGGGTAGACTTGAGGGGATATTTATTAACAAAAGTGCTAGAAATAAAAGAATGAGACGCTCCAGAATAAAAGAGTACATAAGCAGGGTTTGAGTTTACGAGAAAAGTACCCGTCACAACGTTGGCATCGGTGTCAGCTTCAGTTCGGCTCATGACATTGATTCTTCCATTGGTGTAGCCTCCATTGCTATTCTTTCCATAGTTTCCATTTCCACCTCCAAAAGAGCGGTTGTTCTGGTTCCCGTTCTGTGCAGCATTTCCTCCACTGGGGCGGTTGTTATTGAAGTTTTGAATTCTGTTTCCACCTCCATTGTTACCATTGTTCCCATTTGGTCCACTTTGAGCTTGCTTCTTGGGACAGTTGAACGATTTTTGACCTACTTCTCCACACTCGAAACACTTGATCCTTTCACCCTGACAAGTGAACCCTGGATGGCTCTTGGAACACTTCTTGCAAAGAAAGTTCTTTTGGTTCCTATTTCCTTGCTGGGCTTGTTGTCCATAATTCTGATTGTTGTGGTTGTTGTAGCGTCCACCATTGTTATTGTTGTTTCCACCATTGTTGGGCCTTTTGTCGTACCCTTGGTTGTTGCTGTTGCCGGCAGGTTCCTTTCTTTTGTGTCTGCCTAGCACCTCTCTCTCACGCTGTAAGATTCTCTCCAGGTTTGAGGCCTTAGAATACGCTTCTGCGAAAGTGGTAGAGGTGCTACCTCCCATTCGAGTCTGAAGATCAAACTTAAGTCCGTCTTCAAACTTCTGGGCCTTAGTTCCTTCATCTGGCACTACAGTTGGGCATACTCATTGAATTTCTGAGCGTACTCTTGCACACTCATGTTATAACTCTGGTTAAACCTACTAAACTCATTGTACTTCTGCCTACGAAAGTGCTCGGGGAAGAATCGAGCCTTAATCGCTACCTTAAACGCTTCCCAGTTAAAGTTCTTCTGAGCTTTAACAGTAGGTCCTACACTTTCCCACCAAGTATCGGCATCTTCATGTAGATAAAAGGTTGCTTGGTATACTTTCTGGGCCTCAGGCGTACCCGTGGCCTTGAAAATCTTTTCGAAATCTCTTATCCAATTCTCGAGAAGTAGTGGGTCTTCTCTCCCAACAAAGGTTGGTGGTTTCAAAGCGGAAATCTTTTTCGCCATTGCAGCTTGCGGATCGTCTCCATGGTGGTTGTTGTTGATCTGGTTTTGAAGGACTAAGCCAAAGCTCTGAGCTAGTTGCTCGAGACTCCTAAGTCGTGCTGCAACTTGTTCGGGAGTTTCGACCATTTGGTTTTCTTGTCGCCTTGCTCTAGATCGCGTATAAACGTATTGCATAAGCTACCTGCGTTATTCACATTGTATTTCTACGATTCACATTGATTCTTACATAAAGGCTAATTCACATAATCATGGTTCACACCATTCATTCATTTCATACTCAATTCACATATCAAAAGTTCATCATTCATTTCACAATCAATTCTCATGTCAAAAGTTCATCATTCATTACTTCAAAAGTACCATAACAATTTGTTCATAGTAGCATAAGGGTTTTCAAATAGTCAAATAAGCATTAGTTGCACCATCATTAACTAAGTTAATTGGTCTTTTACGACCTTAATTAGAAATCTAAGGGTCAGGGCTAGAGATTTGGGTTTCTAGTCGACGTACTCGGACGGATCCTCGTCTTCACCTTCATCTCCGTTTCCATCTCCATCGAGATTTACAACGGGTGAGGCAGGTTTGCTTCCTACTTCTTCATCGTCACTATAGTTGGGTTCCTCGTCATCAGTGGGTAAACGGTCATTAAGCCACTTGGCCCTAGCATCAAGCATCCTTTTCTCCAGGTAACTCAACGTGAGATACCACTTCCCTTTCAACGTGTATCGTTCATAGTTCAGCCTTCCATTTTTCAAAACATCAGAGTATTCGCTCTTGATTCCGGCATATGGACCATCGTCGGAGAGAGTGTGAATCAAAACATCGGCCTGTTTAGGTGGCGTGAGGTAATCTGAATGCCCGTGGCCTTCATTGAGGTAGGGCAGGTTTGCTTCCTATGCCCGTGGACTTCATTGTTAAAACGTAACCTGTAAATATAAGCTGAAACAGACTCTCCTACCCTCATCCTTAGAAGGTAGGGTCCTTGACGAGGGGTTCTGGTGCATTTCCTGGCGGTCATACGTGTCTTGGCCATCTAATAAAATATAATAAACAATTAATAAGTACCTTTAACGAGTACTTTCATACATGTACACATAACCCATTCGTACCCAGACTAAATTCTTAAGTCATATTTTAATCCTATTAAGTCATATTTTAATCCTAATTCATTTTTTTCCTACATATTTTTATTATTTTGACTTCCTAAACCAATTTTAAGTTTTACCTATTTGATTCATTTTATATTTTAATAATTTTAATCTTTCCCTAGTTAATCTAAACTCGGCTCTGATACCACTTTGTAACACCCTTGCCAACCCGAACCCTTTTTCATTTAATAAAACTCGAGATGGGGGAAAATCCACGAGGGTTCGACTCAACGGGCGTGCTACCGCCGCACTTATCTCCTTGGAAATAAATGCAAGGCTAGATTAAAGCATACTAAATTCAAATAAATTAATCTTTACAACCAAGTAAATCGTTCATTAAATATTACTAATTATTTAAGTGTTTCAAAGTTCCGGCGGAAGCTAAATCATAAGCTAAGTGGATGACAACTCTAAGTGATCTCCCTTTTTGTTCCCCCGTCGATCACCCACCTATACAAATACATTGAAAAGAAACAAGAGAGACAAGCTCCCAAAAATCAGAAAAACTGAGTAATTCCAACTCCATCCCGTAAAATACATAAGTTGAAAATATATTGTAAATTAGTAGGTTAATAGGGTTGAAAATCGTAGCACACATACACATATATATATATATATACAGTGAATAATCACATAATTAATCCAATTATTTAAGGAGACGAAAGAGAACGCCAGTAAGCCGGGGTCAATCCCCTGTAACCACTTACTTCAACATTGTAGGCCGGGGTCAATCCCCTGTAACCGCCTACGGATAACAAAATGGCCATAATAACAGAGTCCCTAGTGTGCACACCCCTTCTACTTGGATCACAACAAGATAAAAGGAAGACAAGTAACAGAAAATCAGCATAGTAACCAGAGAACCTGTAGGGGCCGCTGAACCTCTCATACAGGGCAACCTGTTCATCATTTCCATCCGATATTTCACTTTACATGATTAACATCTTTTAATCAAGTCATCACATAAATCACGTACACATTTACGTTATCTTGTGCAATCTAGTGTGAACATATTCAATCCATCATAATCTCAATCCGTTCATTGGTTTTCAATAACTCATTTCATAAACACAACCGTCACTTGAGTTCATTTATGACTTCAGATTCATAATCATTTCATTATCAATTCCAACTTTCATAAAGTCTCAATATTAATAACAATACTGATGATAATAATAATAATCATAATAGTCATAATAATAATAATCATAATAATAATAGTAATAATAATAACAATAATAATGTTAATAATTATAACCATAACATTACTAATGACATTAAACGATTTCAATAACTGGAGTAAAAGATTTAGTGACTAAGTTGATATTAATAATAACAATTATAACGTTATAGTAAACATCTTTGTCATATCGTACATCGTCCATAGTCATGATTCATAATCGAAATCCATAGTCGTTGTTCATTTTGTCCTTCATATTCATAATTCGTATTAAGTCGATAATCCATAATTATAAATTTTATAAGCACATAATCACGTAATGAATTCATTTTATACTAACGGGATCTATGTTTAGATGGACATCGGAGATTACCTCGTGACGCGTGCCCAAAAGTTAGATTCACGAACCGATTATCACTCTTGATATTCCTCGTCTACGCAATCGGAATCTACATTAGACATTAACGAGATCTAAGTTAGTTACCTAAATAACCCCTTTTTATAAAATAAACAATAATTCAAATAACTTAAAAAAATTCTTTTATGATTTTAAGAGAGTTTATAAATCAAAGTTTATAGTTTTCAAATCAATTATTTTAAGTACTTAAAATTACTTCAACTTAACTTTCATTAACTTAAATAATTATTTTAAACATAAAAACAAACTTTATTATACTCCTTATTTTATTTTAGAAATTTAAAATCATTATAAAAGACTAAGTTGTTCCAAAACTTACTAACTTAAATAAAGTAGGCTAATTTTTAGGAAGGTTATAAAAGTAAACAAATAAAACAAGTTTTAAAATATAATGAAATTAAAAGAAAAGGAGAAAGGAGTAGTTTGAGGAATTCAGTTCCTCAAACTGAGAAGGAAGAACGAAAGAAGAGGAGGGAGAAAACAGAGGAGGCGAAGGAGGGGAGACGAAGAGGAAGGAGGGCGCTGGTGGTGGCGCGCTGAAGTCAGGCAGGGGCCGGGGTCAGGTGGTGGCTGGGCAAGCTCAGACGGTTTCGGTAGTGGCTCGACGGAAAGAGTTGGGTTCGAGTGGTGGCTGGGCGCTGGTCGAAAAGGACGCAGCAAAGGTGCGAACTGAGGGGGTTTGTGGCTCGCGATGGTTCAGGTGGTTGGACGTGGTGGTTCAGGCGGTTCAGAGGCAATGGTGCTCGGCAGTTCAGTGTAACAATGAAGATGTTAATGGTGGGTTGTATTTAAATTTTTATTTTCAAAACAAAAATCAGAAATTTAGGAAGAATAGAAAGGAATTGAAGCAAACCTTTTTAGATTGTTTGCTTGGGCAATTGGGTGAGAGTAAATCAGTATTTATAGGAGGATTTGGTCAGAAATTTGGAACTTTGGTCAAGCTCCATTAATGGTGGAGGTGAGGTGAGGCATGGTGAGGTATGGTGTTGAGATTCACTTCTGACCAATTTTTCTCCCAAAATCCGGGATTGTGGATTGAATTCTGACAAGAACTATTGAGTTTGTGGAAAAAAAATATGACCTTTGGCTCTTGATTTTGTACGTGAGGAAGGAGGAAGGAGGAAGATGGTGATCATCATATGATCACGTTTTCTTTCTTTCTTTTTTTTTTTTGTTTTGTTTTCCTTTTTCTTATTGGCTAAAAGACACATGGATATGGACTTGACATTGGGCTTGGTATTACATAAAATGTATGGACAATTGAATGAATAAGAATGCCCACAACTAAATACACCTTTCAATTACCATATGAAAATGAGTAATTAGTTTATTTAAATAAAATACATTTCAATTAAATCATTTAAATAAACTCGTTAAATAATTCAAAACTAAATGAAATTATTATTTTAATAAACATAGTTATCAAATAAAATCGCATTATCATAAAATAAATTTTAAGTGGAAATAATATCAAACCATATAAATAATAAAATACGCTTTCAAAATTCGGGGTATTACAGTAGCAATCTTAAAACTGGATTTCCATAAAGCATTTGATTGTGTCTCTTTGAGATTTCTAGATTGGACCATGGAACAAATGGGTTTCCCGCAACAATGGCGGAATTGGATTGCAACGTGTATTTCAACCGCAACAAAAGCTTACAGTGTTGCCAAAAATTATAATCTCCTGGATACTGTTAGATAAAAAAGAAATTAACAAGGGTCACAAGATAACAATCTTCTAGGCGTGGATCACTTTCCCAAAACTAATATTCCGACCCTAATCGTAAAGCACGGGTTCACGGAATTCACCTTCGAGATACAAAGAAGAAACAATAGTGGTCACGCTTACTATGAACACTATTCAATGAAAATGAGTTTGTGAGATTTTGTAGAGATGAAGAATTTTTGATTTTTGATCTTTAGAGTTTGTATGCAAAAGAGAGAAGTTATTTTCTCAACCCCTTCATCATATGAGAGACCTCATATATATAACAATGCTACAACGCTTCAGAAAATCCGAAACAATACAATGACAAACCGTCAAAACACGCGAATCAACACAAAGAGCAACAAAGTCAGAGACCCCGTCGCGAGTCGCGAGCTGGACGAACCCAGCAGGTCGCGAGGTGCGACACTGGTCGCGAGTCGCGACCAGTTCTCTGCCTTCCCACCAAACCAGTGTGCTACTGGTTGGCTACCACATTCGCGAGGTGTGCTGCGAGATGTGCTGCGATGTGTGCGAGCTATTTCTTCGCATGATGAATCACAAAACACGACTCGCACATATAGCATGTTATTATATATGTTATTTAAGTTACGACACCAAAACCAAGCAACTTAAACAATTTAAACAAACACATCATGAATTAAACTAACCTTATACTCTAAATCTCCAACAATCCTCCCCCATTTAGAGTATACAAAATAGTTATTGCACAAAACATCATCATAACAAAACAACCTCATGCATAAATGAAAGTGTACAAAGACTTGAACTTCCACTTAGTATAATACACATTCCAAGCACTCGTATCCAAATGGTGTCGATAAACGATTGAACCATTAGCAACACATAATGAAAACTTGAAGATATTACACACACCAGATTAACTACTCATTTTCAATATATACTTGACACTAATTAGCCATGTGTCCATATCAATTCATAAGTGCATCAAAGCTATGCCTCACTAGCTCCTTGAAGCGGCCAAACTTCGCACTTACATAGGTAGATCTCTTAGAAAAGCATGCTCCTGTGACAAAGCACAATGTCAAGAGACCTATTAAGATTAAACAACCTCTTAAATCATCACAGATTTAAAGAACTTTACCTTGGATGATTATACAAGTTCTTTCAACCAACAAATAAGGAAATTAATCTTATTGAACTCAAGACCCAACGTCTTATTGGGCGTTAAGTTAAGATTCCCTTACTCGTGATTTCCAAAAGGCACCAATCCTAAACCGATTGCCATCCTCTTTACCGTATCTCTAGCTAGCACCTTAGTGAAACAATCCGCTAGATTATACGTAGTCCACACATAGTCAACAGTGATAGCACCATCTTTGATAAGTCCTTGGACATAACTATGTCTCACACCAATGTGTCTTGACTTACCATTATACACTTGACTATAAGCTCTTGCCAATGCTGCATCACTATCACAATGTATAGCAATAGGTGATATTGGTTTTGGCAACAAAGGTATCTCAAACATGAGATTCCTTAACCACTCGGCTTCTTTGCTTGCCGATGACAGAGCAGTAAACTCCGATGTCATTGAAGAATCTGCAATGCAAGTTTGTTTCTTGGAAGCCCAAGATATTGCACCTCCCCCAAGGAGGAATGTCCATCCACTCGTGGAGGAATGATCTTCTCTATTAGAGATCCAACTTGCATCCGAATACCCTTCTAAAACCGAAGGATATCCACTATAGGACAAACTATCGTCCATGGTTTTCCTCAAGTATTTTAACACTCGACGAATAGCTTGCCAATGTTCCATACTAGGATTACTAGTATACCTACTTAATTTCCCTACCGCAAATGCGATATCCGGCCTAGTACTCGTCATAGTATACATCAAACAACCTATAACCCTCACATACTCAAGTTGAGACACGGCGTTGCCATCATTTGGCAATAATTTTTCACTTGGGTCCATAGGAGTTGAAACAAGAGAGCAATCACTAACATTAAACTTCTTGAGCACTTTCTCGATATAATGAGATTGTGACAAGATCAATTTTCCATTGTCTCTCTTAATTCTTATACCTAAGATGACATCCGCCTCCCCCAAATCCTTCATCGAGAAATGTGAAGATAGAAAAGATTTTGTCCACTCAACTTGTGACAAATCCGTTCCAAATATCAACATGTCATCAACATATAGACAAATCATGACACCATTACCGTTGTCATCAAATTTGCTATAAACACACTTGTCTGAATTATTCAATTTGAAACCATTAGACAACACAACCTCATCAAACTTTTGATGCCATTGCTTAGGTGCTTGTTTTAGCCCATACAAAGATCTAATCAACTTGCATACTTTATGCTCTTGACCTTTCACGACAAACCCTTCCGGTTGTCGCATGTAAACCTCTTCCTCTAGTTCTCCATTCAAGAACGCCGTCTTGACATCCATTTGATGGATCACAAGCTTATGAATAGCCGCAAGAGCTATTAATAACCTTATAGTGGAGATTCTAGCAACGGGTGCATATGTATCGAAATAATCAATACCCGGTTTTTGTGAGAAACCTTGAGCCACTAAACGGGCTTTGAACTTATCAATAGTTCCATCTACTTTCATTTCTTTTTGAAAATCCATTTACACCCAATTGGTTTACACTTAGGAGGTAAATCAGCTAAAACCTAAGTGTTATTTCCCATGATGGAATCCATCTCATCATCAATTGCCTCTTTCCAAAAAGCGGCATCTTGAGACCTCATAGCCTCATTAAACGTTAAAGGATCCTCTTCCACATTAAATATATATGGAAACTTAGTCACTATGGAATTCCTTGATCCTTCAACCAAATATACATGAAAATCCGGGCCGAAAGATTTCTCTTTTCTCGCCCTTTTACTTATCCTAGGTTGTGATGATGTTGATGCAACATTCTCATCAAGAGTTTGTTCATCAACTTCTTGATCAATGTTAGTGTGATCAAGACCAATTCCTTGATCAATATTAATTTGATCAATTGCTTGAATATTGGTATTAGGAGTGATATCCTTTGGTCTAGGAATTGATGAATAACGATTTTCATCAAAAATTGCATCTCTTGACTCTACAATAGTGTGAATTGACCAAAAGTCATTTTGTTCTATAACATAGAACCTATAGGATTTGCTATGAAGAGCATACCCTATAAAGATGCACTCAACTCCCCTTTCACCCAACTTTTTATGATTGGGTTCCGGCACTTTGACAATTGCCCGACATCCCCAAACTTTGAGATAACTCAAGTTTGGTTTTCTTTTATACCAAAGTTCATATGGGGTAACCTCGTTCTTTTTCATTGGAACTCGGTTTAAAATATGACAAGTGTTAACATAGCTTCACCCCAAAAACCATCACTTAAACCCGAATAGGATAACATAGAATTTACCATTTCTTGCAAAGTTCTATTCTTTCTTTCGGCTATACCATTTTGCTGTGGTGTATAAGCCGCTGTAGTTTCATGTATAATGCCAGTAGATTGAAATAACTCGGGTCATGGAATTCACCACCCCTATCGGTTCTAAACCGTTTAACTTTGTCACTTAGTTGCAATTCAACTTCATTTTTATAGATCTTAAATTTATCAAGGGCTTCATCCTTAGTAAATAACAAGTATACATAACAAAACCGAGAATAATCATCAATAAAAGTTATCATGTATTTCTTGTTCCCTAAGGAAGGAGTGCTATGAAAATCACATAAATCACTATGCACCAAATCAAGCAATGAAGTATATTTTTCCACATTGTTTGGAAAAGAATTTCTAGTTATCTTTGTTAACATGCATGTTCTACACTTCTCTATACTTGGATCAAAAGAGGGAATCAAATCATGCTTAGACATGGAATACAACTTTTTATAGTTAACATGACCAAGCCTATTATGCCATAGAGAAGAATTGTCATTAACAACAAAGCAAGTATCTTTCAAAGCATTCAAAATACTTAGTTTGAACATACTATTACAAAGATAACCAAGTCCTACAAATGTACCACCCTTAGACAATATAAATTTATCAGCTTCAAACACCATTTTAAAACCTAACCGATTCAAGGTAGCACCGGAGACTAAATTTCTCCTAAGTTCCGGAGCATACAATACATCTCTTAAAATAAGAGGCTTTCCGGAACTAAACACTAATTCTACTTGTCCTACACCTAGAACTTTAGCTGTAGAATCATTGCCCATGTAAAGAACTTCTCCATTCTCAACCTCCTTGAAAGTCTTGAATAGAGACCGCTCCTTGCATACATGTCTTGATGCTCCCGAATCGATCCACCATGAACAATCATCCTGTACACAAAAGATTTCAGAAATCATACACACAAAATTCAGATTTGAATTAAGTGAAACTTGTGTACACATACCTTGCTTGGTATGGGTTTGGCTAGACTCGCCATTCTCACCATTCTTTTTGTTCATCTTCTTCTTCCAAATGGTGCAATCCTTCTTGAAATGACCAGGGCTTTCCACATTCCCAACAACCTCGTTGAGCACCTCCACCAAACTTAGGCTTCTTGCCATAGTTGCCTTTGGTGAAATTGTTAGCCCTCTTCTTAGGATTAGAAGACTCCTTTGATTTACCATCCTCCACCATGTTAACGGTGGAAGAATTAGGATTGACATCCTTTTGTCCATCTTGGACCCGAATGCCCTCTTCAATCCGAAGATGAGCACCCAATTGTTCAACATTCATATCGTCTTTCTTATGCTTAAGGGAATTCCTAACATCCTTCCAACCGGGTGGTAATTTATCAATTATTGAGGAAACAACAAAGGTTTCATCCATCACAATGTTGTGTTGCTTAAAACTCCCTAAGATTCTTTGAATTTCATGGAATTGCTCCATTACCGACCTAGAGTCTACCATTTTAAATGCATTGAAATTACTAACAAGAAATTTCTTACTAGAAGCATCTTCGGCCATGTATTTACTTTCTAGTTCTTCCCAAAGAATCTTAGCGGATTCAACAAATTGATAAATATCAAACAAAGCATCGGACATACCGTTAAGGATGTGGCCACGACATATATAGTCATCATTCTCCCATTTGCTCCTCCTCCGAATTTCTTCAACAGTTTCATTTTCCACTTCCTCGGGTTTGGGAGTGCTCAAAACATACGCCACACTTAACGAAGTGAGAAGGAAATGCATCTTCTTCTGCCATCTTCGAAATCCAACACCTTCGAACTTGTCAAGTTTGTGAAAATTTGCAGACATTTCACGAATTGAAGTCATCTTGCTATGGATATTACTTTTGGATTGTTAGATAAAAAAGAAATTAACAAGGGTCACAAGATAACAATCTTCTAGGCGTGGATCACTTTCCCAAAAGTAATATTCCGACCCTAATCGTAAAGCACGGGTTCACGGAATTCATCTTCGAGATACAAAGAAGAAACAATAGTGGTCACGCTTACTATGAACACTATTAAATGAAAATGAGTTTGTGAGATTTTGTAGAGATGAAGAATTTTTGATTTTTGATCTTTAGAGTTTGTATGCAAAAGAGAGAAGTTATTTTCTCAACCCCTTCATCATATGAGAGACCTCATATATATAACAATGCTACAACGCTTCAGGAAATCCGAAACAATACAATGACAAACCGTCAAAACACGCGAATCAACACAAAGAGCAACAAAGTCAGAGACCCCGTCGCGAGTCGCGAGCTGGACGAACCCAGCAGGTCGCGAGGTGCGACACTGGTCGTGAGTCGCGACCAGTTCTCTGCCTTCCCACCAAACCAGTGTGCTGCTGGTTGGCTACCACATTCGCGAGGTGTGCTGCGAGATGTGCTGCGATGTGTGCGAGCTATTTCTTCGCATGATGAATCACAAAACACGACTCGCACATATAGCATGTTATTATATATGTTATTTAAGTTACGACACCAAAACCAAGCAACTTAAACAAACACATCATGAATTAAACTAACCTTATACTCTAAATCTCCAACAGATACTCCTTGATTGGCCAAATGATCAGCAATAGTTTGAGTCCCTTTTAGGGTAAATACGACGACATTGCTCATTGATAATATCTCAGTAGATATGATTCTTGATAAAAATTCGAAATTTATTGATAAATTTTGCCATCTCTTGGCAACTCTAATGATTTGATTATCATGACTTGTTATAGACCTTCATTCTTGTTATAACACCCTTCCATTGTCTTGATAGAGTCGGATTCCACCGCCAACTCAGAATCGAAATCCAATACAGCTTCGTTGAGATTTAAATTACTTTAGTAGATGGCAAGAAAATAAGCCTTGTTGATTTTGTTAAAAGGAATCCAATAAGAAAAATGCACTTGAAAGTGTATTCCCTGTTTCTAAGAACCCAAACACATCCATTTTCCTCTCCTCCATTTTTATTGATGTGTGGGTGTTCCATTTCAATTTTATTCATGTGTTGGTGTTCCACCGCCACCTGAGAATCAAAATACAACCGTTGTTGACCTGACCCCTTACCAACTTAACCCGTTGTTATCCAGATCATTACTAATCTGACCATTATTGACCCGACCTAAAATAACCCGATATGCTATTTGAGCTAACTTGATATAACCCGATATATGTTTCATGTCTAACTTGACCATATTTCTTGTAATTATAAGATATTTATAGAAAATAATTTAATTAAATCTCTTGATTTATAATGTGATTATATTTACATTTCTTAGTTCAATTAAGATATTTTGCTTATACTACCTCCGTTCTTTTTCAATTGCAACAATAGAGTTTTCACGCTTGCCAATGCACAACTTTAACTATTAATATCATTAATTACTTTTTAGTAAAAACAATACAAATTTGATATTTTGAAAGTATAAATCGAGTAAGATCCCACATACCTATATTTTTCCTTACGTAAAAATCACATGAGATAGTGAAAGGGTGGCGAGAGAATAGTGTAAAAATCTCATTGTTGCAATAGAAAAAGAACGGAGCAAGTATAAATTAAAATGTGAAAGAAAGTAAACGAAAAAATTTAACATTGATTTATAGGGGGTTACAACATAGAACAAATAAAACGTTCAAGTGGACAACTTGGAAGAAAACAAAAAAAACATTTGCGGTACAACATAAAAAACACTTAAAACACAGGGGTACCCGAAGGTAAGTTAGACCCGACAAGCTTCAACCCAAACACATCTGACCCAACTTGGGTCAACCCAAACTCAACCAATGACCTATTTTGATACATCTACTTGTTTCCAATTTGTAGTGTAAAATTCAAACTTTCGACCATTTAGGATGCATTCTCTTTATTTTATTTTATTTTTCTTAAACATATTTGGCTTTATTAAACCTTATTTACAAGGTGTTAAGTACAACTTATTGTAAATTATTTCAAACTATTGGAACTTATTTGAACCTATTGAAACTAAGAGAACATATTCAAACTTATCTGAACTATCAAAAAAACTTACTTTATTTGTTTCTTTTTAAGTGAAACATTTTGACTTTTGCACTATTCACACACCTCACTTTGCGTATTTTTTTTTACTAATATATATAATAAACAAAATGATCATATAAAATATTGTTGGATGTGTTTCAATAAATATTTCCATAATATCAATTTTTTATACATTTACAGATACATAATTAGCAATATTAATGGTCGAAGTTGTGTGTTGGCGAGCGTGAAAGTCAAATTATTGCGCTTATTTAGAAACGATTGTTAGTATATTTTTTTGGGCAAAATTGGCCTCAACACTCTAAACTATAGCTCAGGTGCATCCAATACCACCAACTACGATCTAGAGCCAGAACACCACCAAGTACAGACTATTGGGTGCAGTCTGTACCATAAGTGAGGCCGGAGACCAGGATTCTTACCTCAAAAATAACGCATATAATGAAATAAATGAGGCCCGAGACCTAAGGTAAAATGAAAAAAATAATATAATATTAAGATTCTCCCGTCGCTGGTGAAAATTCTGGTCTCTGGCTACATTTATGGTACGAACTTTACCCAGGTCTGTAATTGGTTGTGTTCTGGCTATAAGTCGTAGTTGGTGGTGTTGGGTGCACTTCCGCTATAATTCAGAGTGTTGAGGCTAATTTTATCTACTTCCTCCGTTTCAAATTACTCGCTACACTTTCCATATAGGGAAGTTTCATATTACTTGCTACACTTCCTTTTTGGGCAATAAACTCTCTCTATCTCTCTCCTCTCACATGGGTCTCCTTTCTTTTTACTCTCTACCTCTCTCTTCTCCAAAAATTATCTAGAAGTCCGTGAATTGAGAAGTGTAGCAAGTAAAATGAAACGGAGGAAGTATTTTTTTCCATATGAAGAGCATGCACCGTCAATCTCGGTTTTGCCTCTCTTTGTTGCACGTGACTCACACACTTCATTATTTTGTTTCATTTCCCTCACACGCACTTCTCTCCAGCTGTCCTTAATTATTTTCTTTCTCCATGTTCAATCTGCCATTGACATTCTATCCTTTTCATCTTCTTCTCCCCCCACCCCCCCACCCTCTTTCTATCTGCTGACTTTGTTCAGCTTCATCCCTCTCTCGTGTAGTCAATGCGTCATGCTTATTATGAGATACACAGTAAAGAGGAGTGTCTTAGGGGAGTGAAAGAAAGTTAATAGTGATTGTAAGACACATGTAAGATTGATAAGTTTCCTTGTCATATGAGATGGAGTATGGACTGAAGATTTAGGTAATGGATGTCAACCTTTAAATTTTTCCATGTAATTGGTCATGTGTGATAATTGCTTCAAGCTATCCTATAGGGGAGGAAGGGTTCCTCATTTCTTGCCTTGTTTATTTTAAAAAAACTCCTCAACAAGTTTTGGTAAGACATTTATATGGTATTTGATAAAATTTTGGAAGTTATAGTGTTTTGGTAAATTGTGAGTTACTTTTAAAAGGGGTTACGTTGTCTTACATGTTTGCATCTTTGTGTCAATATCAATGTTCCAACTTCCAATTTTTTGTCAACAAATTTGAAAACAGTGAAAGAGATCAACAAAACGCCAAAAGATTCTAAAGCAAGGATATATGTTTGTCCTACGTTTAACTTTTTATTAGTGTATACTTATGAACAAATTGAAGGATCAGGAATACGAGAATCCATGTGAAACTCTACACTAATGCTATGTTTAGTTCACCATATTTTTACTGATCTGAACTTATCTGATCTGATCTGATCTGAACTTATATGATCTGATCTGATTTGTTATGAACTTATCTGATCTCATTTGAACTAATCTAAACTTATTTGATCTTATCTGAACTTATCTTTTATAAAACATATTATTGCTAATATTATCATTACTTTGTATTCCATTACTAGTATTACTATTACTATATTTTATTACTATGCACAAATTTTAATAATAATAATAATAATAATAATAATAATAATAGTAATAATAATAATAGCATGATTAGTGTTCCTTTTTTAAAAAGAACACATAGTATATGAACATACATTTAAAAATAAAAGAACACATATTTAGGTTAAAAAAATTTATTGTTTATGGTAAAAAGAACATATTTTTTATGTCTAAGGTCCGTTTATAATAAGAATTTAGGTAGTAATTGTTTAGTCCTCTACTTGTCCAACAAGTAAGTTGTAGGCTGAGCTTTCTTGTCTATCAAGTAAACAAGTATCCCTTAGATGTTATGCCTTGGAGACTTGTGCAACAATGCCTGAATCAGCTTAGTCCTTAGCCTGGGCTTCGTTCCCGAACCTGCAAAAAGGGACCCACCCTGGAGGTTTGGGTGGTGGTTCCCCCTCCGAACCTTAAGTCAGATATTAGGAGTTGTCAGAGAAAGTAGAGATAGAGAGAGAAAGTGAGAGAGTATTTTTTCAGAGTAACTTTGCACTATTTGCATTGAATGATCTTTCTCCTGATTTCAGGGGTGTTTATTGTGATAGCAAGATGACAGCTAACCTTAAAATCAACCCTGGAATAGAGGCATCTGATTGGCTAAGGAATCATATCATGACCCGTGGCAGACCATGATTTGTGAGGGCTTATCAACCACTCACTAACAGCCACCTCCAAAGGTTGGGCTCTGACTAACTTTTGGGCCAGAAAATTAAAGCCTTTCCTCCCAACTGAATCCTACACAAGGTTTAAACCTTCTTCCTCTACTTATTAGGAGAGGACACGTGTACGGCTCCGATGAGCCCAGGTGTCCTCAAAGGAGCCGTAGATGTTAGGCTACAACATTTACCCCTAAAAGGGTTTTCATTGTTGGCCCATCTGACGGTTAAGGCCCTTTTACCCAAGGTAGCTTCATTTGGCCCATCTGACGGTTAAGGCTTTTTTACCCAAGGTAGTTTTATTTGAAATGAAGGAAATGACGCGCCTTTTCTCAGGTTTTACCAGTCATAACCGACCGTTGTACCCTTTCTTCAGTCATTCTTGACCGGCTTACAGGTTTCTTACCCCTCTATAAATAACCTTGGTGTGAGAACATTTAATCATTTCACACTTTGAACGAATTTTTCTAGAGAGAGAAGCTCTGCAAATTTTTCTAGAGAGAGTGAGAGATCGTCCAGCCTCAATTTTCTTCACCGAATCGTCCAGGCGCTTTAGCAGGTATCTTTTCTTTGTTCTTTTCATTCTTCTTTATTCTTTATTTTTTCTTAGAAAATCAATAAAATGGAATCTTCTTCGTCAAATAATCCTAGCGACCAAGAGGTCGTCTTGACCCTAGAACCGATACTTCTTCTTCGGCACATTCTAGAGTTGGGCCTCTTCTGGCCGAGTATATATTTTTTTGTAGTTTTGGCCGAGAAAGTCAAGACGACCCAGTCTTTACTTATGCAGGGTAATCTGGCGGGCGTCAAGCAAACGGCCCGTCTAAGACGAAAGGTAATAATTCCGTCAAATAGCTCAGATATGGAGGAATCTACTGGACGGGTGCCAGATGAGGCAAGAGAGGTCCAAAGTGCTGAGCCTTTGGGCGGGCCTCCTTCCTCGGACCATAATTTAGAAGACTCCGAAATAAATCCTGAGGCCAGTCCTTCTGGCAGGGACGTCGATATAGAGGAAACCGGCGAAGGTAATAACGGCAGCGAATCTGATGCTGCCGAAGAATCAGACGAGGCCTCCACTACCTCGTCGGAGATTAGAAGACGTTTAGGTCCCTTTTCTTACCCCGGCTTCATTTTGGTCAATCGTAAATGGTTAGAGAAAATAGGACCAGACCCTAATTACTTATCGTCCTACATGCCCATGCCGGGCTTCTCCTTTGTTATCCCAAATAAGGACGCGACGATACTGAGCGCCCCAAAGAACCACTTCGCCGTCTACAAGCTGGCCCTGGACGCGGGATTGAGGTTCCCTCTCCACGAATTCATTGAACAAGTGCCGCAGTACTACCACATCGGCCATAATCAGCTAGCTCCAAACGCTTGGCACAACGTCCTGACGTTCATTGCCGTCTGTGAGCTGCGTGGCCTAGCTCTTACTCTTCAAGCCTTTACTCATATCCACTATGCGGCTAAGGTACCTGGGGCCGAGGACGGGGAATGGCTCAGCATCTGCAACCGTCCAGGCTTCATGACTGCTTGGGGCAAGCCGTCAAAGATGCACGAATGGAAGGCCGACTTCATCTTCTTACGGGCGGCCAACGACTATGCCACGGAGAGCTATAGATTTTATAATCGATCCGTCACAAATACTGGGCGGAAGCATTCTTGGCTGGATTTGGAGGACAGCTTTGACGAAGGGGTGGTGGAGTACTTCAGAATAAAGGAGTACTCCAGGCCCGGCCAACGATCTTTTAAGGGACCAACTCACTGGATACCCTTTAAAGAAATGTTTTACCAAGATGACTTCTTGGTCGCCGCCGGCTTGCGGTTGACCGAAGATAAAGGTATACATTCAAATTCTCCAAGTAAAACTCTTCATCCATAGTACATCAGACTAACCACTTTTTATTTCCTTTTTGCAGACTCGGCCAGAAAACGTCTCAAGGCTTCTTGGACGGGTGATATAAGCATGTCTAAATTTACAGACAACTTGTGGAAGGAATACGCCAAGAGCAGCGCCGAGAAAAGGGCTGAAACACTGGTAACATAAATTTTTAATTTTTTTTTTTTTTTGGACGAGGATCCTTCTGACTCGTCAAGAATTTGCATCCATCCATTGGACGAGAACCACCCGAAGAAGGAGAACGTCCAAGCATGGACGTCCGTCTTCATTGGGCTATTCTCGTCTGAGACACTGATTGTCTTTCTCTAGACGAGAATCACTTGAAGAAGGAAGGCGTCTGGGCTTGGACGACCACCTTCTTTGGGCCATTCTCGTCTGAGATGTTGAATGCCTTTGGACGAGTACCATTGGGACTCGTCCAAGTCGTTGTCCCTTTTCTTGGACGAGGATAACCTGAAGAAGGAAATCGTCCATGCTTGGACGGCCACCTTCTTTAGGCCATTCTCGTCTGAGATTTTGAACACCTTTGGACGAGTACCATTTGGACTCGTCCAAGTTGTTATCCCTTTTCTTGGACGAGGATAACCTGAAGAAGGAATGTGTCCATGCTTGGACGACCACCTTCTTTGGGCCATTCTCGTCTGAATTGCTTTAAGTTCTGAAACTGAACGAAGGGGTGATTTTCTATCCCTGGGAGTCATTTTAGTCCGTCTTCCTTTGGGACGACTTCCTTCTTTGCATTAACTTTGTCTAAATTCGAAATCTTTCTCGGACGAGTTTCCCATAGGAGAGGAGGTGTTTATTATTTGACGCCTTCCTTCTTTGGGTGATTTTCGTCTGAAGGCTTGTAATTTGTTCTAGATTTTGCTCTTTGGACGTCCATCATTTTAACTTGATCATTTCTTGCAAAAAAATGCTTCTACTAACAAACTTCCACCAGGGAAGTCGTCTTCGTCCAAAAAGAGGTCTACAGCGGCCGCGGACCAGCCTCCGGCAAAAAAGCCTAAGGGCTTTACAAGAAAGAAGACGGAGAAGACTACTCCGAGTGGTGGAGTTGGAGAAAAAACCATGCCTCCCCCTAAAGATAAGGTTCTTAAAGAGGAGCCTTCTGCTGTTGTTCCGGCCGAGGGGAAGAAGAGTTCTGACTCCACAGGTCAGTTGGACGCTTTGCCTTCTGACTTAACTGAAGTCAGGCCAGAGTCAGCCTTGGCTTTGGTTGTTCCGGGGCAGGAGACGGCGGCTGAGAACTACCCGGGCTTCAGCGGCTCGGTGGCCAAGCTGGTGCCGCAGATGCCGCTAGCTATTAGGACGGCATCTATCTCGTCTGGTGAGTCGTATTATCCGAATATAGTTAGGACGATGCGGGTCGGCGGACGGTCCATGAGTCCGTCCAATAGACAAGCCATCGTCTTTCCCATCAAGATAACTGACTCCCCCCCCTTTCAGATAAGGGTAAAGGCCCCGCCTTACCCTCAACTTTTCCCACCATTGACTCGGACGAGGAGTCTTCTCCTGCTTTTGTCAAAATGTCAAAGGCATAAAAGATCGGCTTAAGCAGGAGCTCTTCAAGTGTTACCCTGAATCCTATATCAAAGGATTAAGGGAGGCATCGGCCGGGCACGTGGGCTACATGCCTCAACTTGCTGCTGAGGTATAACTTACTGCCGCTTTTGTTTAATACTTGCGTATATTTTTCCTTTTTGTAACTCGTCTAGTGGCTTGTTTTGTTTTTATTGTTCCAGTTTTTTGCTCGCAGCATGCTTACTGAAGAGTGGGCGAGGGAGTTGAGAAAGGAGAACAAGTAGCTCGTCCACATGGCGACAACGGCAGGCGACAAGGCCATCCATGACATTGAGATGGCTAATACCCTTCATCGTCAATCCCTGGAGGCTTTGGAGAAGAGATCAGCTCTCCTAGAATTAGAAAACAAGAATTATCTTGTTACCATCAACGATCTATACAAGGAGCTAGACCGTCTGAAGATGGTCATTGATGATGTCTCTACTGATCTGAAGGGTGAAAGAGATGCTGCTCTTCTTACCGCCGTTCAACTGAGGAGGGAGAACATTCTTCTAACAGCGAAGACTACCCATCTGGAAAGGGAGGTTGCCAAGGCCTTTGACGATGCCAAGGAAGGATTGGCTCAAGTCATCGAAACGTCTAAGGACTGGGCCGTCAAGGCCTTTGAGATGCTGGCTCAGGCTGCTGAGGTCTCCAGCTTCGTTCGTCGTCTGGAGTATCAACAGAGTGTCCATCGTGCTATGGTATGTGCCGAGGAACCTCCGGAGTTTTTGGACTCCGACGACGAAGCTGTAGTTGAGGAGGAGAACCCTGAAGACGACCAAGAAACTCGTGCTGAAGATGATGCCTTGTTTTAGGTTTATTTTCCTAAGTTTCTTGGCTTGTCTGCTGTTGTAGCCTTAACTCTTCAGTCTTAAGTTGTAAATCTTTTGCCAATTATATATATGAATGACTTTTTGCCAATTGCTTGTCTTTCCTCTTTTTTAAATTAAAATTTTGACCAAGTATCAAATGAGCCTCGTCCTGAATTTTGGACGACCCGTACAGATGTTTGCCTTTAGATGACCCGTACTTGAATAATGTCCTTGCCTATAGACGATCATAAGTCTATTCAAAATGCATCCAAGTACAAGAAGAGACTCGTCCTGAATACTGGACGGTCTACATAGTTCAGATAGAGTAATCCTGTCAACCCTGATCTTAGCCCTTGGACAGTCGAGGGTCTTTTAACGATTTACAAAACACATATTGGAGAAATTTTTATCCTTGTCCTTGGACGATTGCGAATCTTTCGAAAAAGTATCCAAGTACTTAGTGACATTCGTCTTGAAACTTTGGATGGTCTTCACATTCAGACGAGTTATGCCTCAAGGGGGAAAGCAGCCTACTCATATGGCTTTATGGACTAGCCACGTTTTAGCCGTTTTTCTCGAGTTGGTAACACTCGTCCTGCAGTATTTATTGCTTATTTCATCCTGATTTTTTGGACGACCTTCCCTCTTTTAGCTCGTCCTATAGGCTTGTCTTATCCCCCCCTTCTTGGGCTAGGCTCAACCATATATAATGGACAAGCCATAGTCTAAGAAGGAGAGCGGCCAACATTGGCCAAGCCTACTGAAACCGCTAAGGACGAGCTTTAGATACATGGTCTGACCATGTCTTAGCCACTTTCCTTGAGGGAACAACACTCGTCCGGAAGTAGTGATCCCTTACTAGGGTCTTTACTACTTAGTTGTCCGTGTATGTGAAAGTAAGTATCCTTTACTAAGGGCTTATTTCTGGTCAGCCTTCTCTTGACGTTTCCCTTACTAGAGATTGTGTCAAATTGATTGCCATTTATGTATTGTCAACCTTTAGGTTGTTATACTTTTGGCCGGTCTCCTCGAGGGAGTGATGTTCGGCATAGAAGTCGGTATTTTTGACACTCTATTGTTTTGTGTGTTTTTGTCCCAAGTTACTGTCTCTTTTAGACTAGTATCTAAATATAATGCCCCAAAGAGAACTAACTTGGTGAAAGTAAACAAAGGCGATAAGAAAGTAGGAATTGTATTATATGAATTTTGCTTGGCTGAATGCCAAGATACATGTATACAATTCTTTTTTCTAGCATGTGCCGTGGCACTTTGGACTTACTATAAACTACCAGCTAGATTCTTGACGATGAATTGAGTTAGACGTGGTACTTCTTCAGGTTATCTGAGTTCCAAGTGCGCTGTATAACTCGTCCATCCAGATCTTGGAGATGAAAAGTTCCACTGCGCACCTCTTGGATAATCAGATAAGGTCCTTCACAATTTGGTGTTAGCTTCCCCATCTCTTTAGCTCGTCCAACCGCCTCCATCTTCCTTAGAACCAAATCCCCTAACTTGAGTGGTCGTCTAGGAACTCTCTTGTTAAACTCCCGAGCCATTCGCAGCTTGTATAATTGCATTCTTAGCAAGGCATTGCCCCTGACTTCTGGTACTTGATCCAAAGCCGTGCGTAATGTAGCCCAGTTGGCATCTTCTGTGTACAACATGACTCGCAGGGTGGGTTCTTCAATTTCAATGGGCAAGACGACTTCAGTGCCATAAACTAACATGAAGGGTGTCTCCCCTGTAGAATTTTTGGCGGTTGTTCTGATGGACCATAACACTAGCTGTAGTTCTTCAACCCATTGTCCCTTGGCATTATCCAACTTCCTTTTGATTCCATTAGATAGAATCTTGTTGAAGGACTCTACTTGCCAATTGGCTTGTGGGTGGGCGACTGCAGCGAAGTGAGCCTTGATTTCTCGTTCTGCCAACCAATCTTTCAGTTTAGGTGTTTCAAACTGCGGGCCATTATCAAAGACGATGGACTGTGGCATGCCAAAACGAGTTATAATGTTTTTCCAAATAAAGCCCTTGACGTCGTTTGTTGTTGTACCTCGCATGGCTTCAGCCTCTATCCATTTAATGAAGTAGTCCACAGCCACTATCACAAACTTCTTTTGCCCAGCGGCCACAGGGAAAGGTCCTAGAATATCCATGCCCCATTTGGCAAAAGGCAGAGGGAACAAGATAAGAGTTAGGTAGTTGGACGGCTTCTGATGCAGATTTTCGTGCTTCTGACAACTGTCGCACTTTTTTGCATAGACGAGGGCATCTTCATTTATGGTAGGCCAGTAATATCCTGTCCTTAAAGCCTTTTCTCCCAATGCTCTTCCCCCAATGTGAGATGCACAAGCTCCTTCATGGAGTTCCTTCAGAACCTCTAGACCTTCTTCCCTGGTGATGCACTTGAGGAGAGGACGATTGAATGACCTCTTGTAAAGAGTCTCATCCCATAATTCAAACCACTTGTCTCTTGCCTTCACATACTTAGCCTGTACAGGGTCTGGAGGCAACCGTCCCATCTTCTTGTATCCTATGATAGGCTCCATCCAGACTGCCCCTCGGCTAAGAAACATAATATGTTCTTGATCAATGCTCTTTTTGGGTTTGACTTCCCAAAACACTGTTCTTGGCGGATCACCTTCAGCCGAGCTGGCCAATTTAGAGAGAGCATCTACTTGATGATTTTCTGACCTTGGCACTTGGTCGAGAACAAATCGTTTCAAAGGCACAATCTCATCTTTGATTAGGCGCATATATTTGCTCATCGATGCTTCTTTACATTCAAAATCCCCGTTGACTTGACTGACGACCAAGAGCGAGTTTGATTTGGCCTCAATTTCCAGAGCTCCTGCCGCTTTACACATTTTGATTCCAGCTAGAAGTGCTTCATATTCAGCTTCGTTATTGGACGCTTGGAATTGGAACCTTAGTGCATATTCAAACTTGTCTCCTTCTGGAGATTGGCAAATGATTCCTGCCCCACATCCATTGACAGTGGACGACCCATCAACCATAAGCGTCCAATGCTTCCTTCCTTCGGCTGGATCAGATATTGGCTCTATGGTTGGCCAAGTAAGTTCAACTATAAAATCTGCCAAGGCTTGCCCCTTAATGGCTTTCCTTGGTTCAAATGATATATCGAACATGTTAAGCTCAACAGCCCATTTTAGCATTCGTCCGGAAGCTTCCATCTTTTGCAGAACTTGCTTCAGAGGTTGGTCAGTATAGACGAGTATGCTGTGCGCCAAGAAATAGGGCCTTAACTTTCGGCTGGCCATGACGAGGGCTAAACCAAACTTCTCAACTGGAGTATACCTATTTTCCGCATCCTTGAGCACATGACTCACAAAGTATTTGGGGACTTGCACGGACTCTCTTTCAGCCAAGGACAAAGACTCACCGCCCGAGTGGACACAACCAAGTACACAAATCGTTTCTCCCCTCACTTGGACCGACCAACCTAGGCAACGCCGAAGGTGATCTTTGATCTCGCTGAAGGGCTTGCTCTGCCTCTGCTGTGCATTCAAACTTGTCCTTTTTCTTGATCGTGGCGAAGAAGTGATGGCACTTGTCACCTGATTTGGACAAGAAGCTTGCAAGGGCAGCCAAGCAACCAGTCAGTCGCCTTCCTTTATCTTTGACGGGGATTTTATGTCTAAAATAGCTTGGATCTTCTCTCGGGTTGGCTTCTATTCCCTCTCGATCTACCAAGAAGCCTAAGAACTTCCCGCACAAGACTCCAAATACGCATTTGCCGGGGTTCAATTTTAATTATATTTTCTGAGAGTCTCGAAAGTCTCTCTCAAATCACCAATATGACCTTCTTCTTGTCGACTCTTGACTATCATATCATCAATATAGGCCTCCATGTTTCTTCCCAACTGTGGCTGAAAGACGGTATTGATAAATGTTTGAAAGGTGGCCGGAGCATTGCGTAGGCCGAATGGCATTCTCAACTAGCCATACAGTCCCTCCTCAGTAATGAAGGACGTTTTGTCCTGATCCTCTGACCACATGGGGATTTGATGAAAACCTGAATAGGCGTTAATGAAGCTTAGCAAAGCATGGCCGGCCGTGGAGTCTACCAGGCGATCCAACTTAGGCAAAGGGAAACTCTCTTTAGGACAAGCCTTGTTGAGATCAGTATAGTCCACACACAACCTCCAAGTGCCATTAGGCTTTGGTACCATGACCACATTTGCTATCCATTCTGGATAATAAGTTTCTCTGATGAACTTTGACTCCAACAACTTCTGAACTTCTTGGTCAACCGCCTGATTTCTGGCCGGTCCTAAATGTCTTTTCTTCTGACGGCCAGGTTTTAAATTTGGATCAACATTCAGTCTGTGGACGGCTATCTCTGGATCAATTCCAGGCATTTCTTCAACACAATAAGCGAACACGTCTTGAAATTCTTTCAGCAAGCTGATTAGAAGACCTGTCCATGTGATGACCCAATCTTGAAGGTTCTTTCTGGACGAGCTTCATCCAACAATACCTCTTCAGGAGCTTCCACCGGCTCTGGACGTTCTAATGCCAGTCCCATGATGGCCATCACTTCTTCAGACGAGGGAGGTTCTTCCTTTATGGGCTTATACTTTCTTTTCTTGCTGGGAAGATGTTCAGACGTTTTCCTTGAGGGGGCAATTGGTGTCTGAGGACTCTCAATGGTCATCTTAGGCTCCTTTACATTTTCGGACGCTTTCCTTTCTCCAGCCACCTTCGTCTTATCTTTCTCAATTTCACACGTTTTGCTTCCGCCTTCGGTCTTCGTCTGGTCTTCATTACATGCTTTCCAAGATGACGGCTTGAGGGTGGTTAGGTAACATTCCCTAGCCGCCTGCTGGTCTCCATACAAGGAGCCAATCTTACCATCATCACACTCATACTTCATAAGCATCAAGTGAGTTACTATTACAGCTTTAACATGATTCAAAGTTGATCGTCCGAGTATGACATTATAGGCTGTCAAATATCGAACAACCAAGAACTTGATGAACAAAGTCCGTGAGGCATCCTTCTCACCAACTCGGACGGGCAACGTGACTGTTCCCATGGGATGGATGACTCCTCCCCCAAACCCTATGATGGGGTGGTGGACGGGAACCAAGTTCTTTTTGTCAAACTTTAGTCTGGACAAGCAATCAGCACTAATGATGTCCGTAGAGCTTCCGGTATCAATCAGAATTCTCCTTACTCTCAGGTTTGCTATCTTCATTTCTACCACCAAAGGATCGTCATGGGGGGTCCTCAGCTTGCCCCGATCTTGCTGATTAACCACCACTTTTGGGAAGGGCTCGACCTTTGTCTGATCAGCTAGCAAGACTTGGCCGAGTTCCCTAAGGTAGTTTTTGTGACCTCTATTGGTTGGTCCTCCGGCAGCAAATCCTCCTGAAATAACGAGGACTACATCTTCGTTAGTGCTTTCACTCTCCTTCTTCTTGCCTTGACGGTCATCTCTCCTCTGAAACTTATTTCCCCCTTGGGGTAAGTATGAATTCATCTTTCCTTTTCGGGCTAGATCCTCCAAAGCCCTCTTAAGGTGTTTACATTCATTGGTTTCATGACCGCAATCCTTGTGAAAGTGACAATACTTGCTCTTGTCCCTATTCCGGTAAGGAGTCTTCATCTCAGCTAGAGCCTTCAGCTCGTATTGGTCCTTTATCTCCATGAGAATGGAGTATTGGTCCTTGCTGAATTCGATGGGGTTGGATGAACAAGGCTCAGATTCTTTCCTCTTGCTTCGCTTGGACGAAGTAGTGGTAGAGCTTATGGCCCAAGTCTTGGCCTTTTTGGGGTTGCTTTTCTTTAGCTGAGCAACCTCTTTAGGCTTCTTGGACTCGGGATGCTTTGCCTCAGCACATACTTCAGTGGCATGTATAAAAGCTTCAGCTTCCTTTAATGCCTCGACAAGAGTATTGATTTTCTGCTTCACAAGGTCAAACTTAAAACTCCCTGGCCTCAGACCCCTGATAAAGGCGTCAAAAGCCACTCCGGCATTGAGATCTTGAATTTGAAGGGCTTCCAGATTGAATCTCTTAACAAAACTCCTAAGAGCTTCTTTTGGTCCTTGGACGACCTTGCCCAAGTGCATGCTTGTCTTTTGTTCTTGACGATTAGCAACAAAATGACTAGTAAATAAGACACTGAGTTCGGTGAAATTGTTGACTGAATTGGGGGGTAGATTATTGAACCACTTCTGAGCTACACCCTTCAAGGTAGCAGGGAAATTCTTACACCAAGTAGCATCGTCTACTCCTTGGATGTACATCCGATGCTCGTAAGCAGACAGGTGATCATCAGGATCAGTTGTTCCATCAAAAGGCTCTATTGTTGGGAGTTTTACCTTTGGGAAGGGGGCACCTCCATGATCCTGGCCGAGAATGGAGTAGGCCAATTGATCCGGAGGGCTCCCAGCTGTTCCTCGATGGGTATGAACTCCTTGCGATATTCCCTTCAACACTGGATTAGATGACGTGTTTGCGGGTTCTGGTCGCTTATAGACCATTGGTTGAACCACCGTCTTCTCTTGTCTCGGACGAACCATCGAAGGACCCAGACTTCTTCCCTCTATTCTGGATGGTATCCTTAAAGGAGGGTCTCTCAAATACGGGGTAGAGCCAGTAGCCGACCGTTGCAAAGCTGCAGCCCTCTTTGCCTCTAAGTAATCCCTGGCGTCTGTTTCCATTCGATGTCCATTCGGACGAGCTTGATCTTGAGTCCTCACCACCAGATTCCAGTCCATCTTCCTTCGCTCATCAGTATCTTCTGGCTGCTTTCTTCTTGCCGCCCTCTCAGAGGATTCCTGACGAACAGGTCGACTAGGACCTGGACGATTTTCTTGGGAACGTCCCCTAGGAGGAGCTTGATTGTTGACGGCTGGCTCCGGGTTATGATGGAAGAACAGCATGTTGCTCCTAATCTGTTCCTGGACGACTGCTGCCATTTTAGTCTAAAAGTCATTCAGGACGTTGTCTAGATGGGCAGCCGTCACTGGACGTTCAAGATTTTCCTTTGGTCCAGGGACATGGACGATGGTTGGAGGTCTATCCCTTCCTCGAGGCTCTTCGACATTAACCTGAAGAATTCGGTTTCTGGCAATGTTGGACGATTGACAATCAGTCATCGTTGCGTCTCCCCACAGACGGTGCCAAATGTTTAGTCCTCTACTTGTCCAACAAGTAAGCTGTAAGCTGAGCTTTCTTGTCTAGCAAGTAAACGAGTATCCCTTAGATGTTCTTCCTCGGAGACTTGTGCAACAATGCCTGAATCAGCTTAGTCCTTAGCCTGGGCTTCGTTCCCGAACCTGCAAAAAGGGACCCACCCTGGAGGTTTGGGTGGTGGTTCGCCCTCCGAAGCTTAAGTCAGATATTAGGAGTTGTAAGAGAAAGTAGAGAAAGTGAGAGAGTATTTTTTCAGAGTAACTTTGCACTGTTTGCATTGAATGATCTTTCTCCTGATTTCAGGGGTATTTATAGTGATAGCAAGATGACAGCTAACCTTAAAATCAACCCTAGAATAGAGGCATCTGATTGGCTAAGGAATCATATCCGAAGCTTAATAATAATAATAATAATAATAATAATAATAATAATAATAATAATAATAATAATAATAATAATAATAATAGTAATAATAATAATAATAATAACAACAATAATAATAATAAAAAATAATAATCATAATAATAATAATAATAATAATAATAATAATAATAATAATAATAATAATAATAATAATAATAATAATAATTGGTGAAGCCTAACATCTACGGTTCCTTTAAAGACACTTGGGCTCATCAGATCCATACACGTGTCCTTCCCTAGTGATTAGAGAAGGAAGGTCTGCCCTTTGGGTCATACTCAGTTGGGTTAAAAGGCTGCCTTTTTGGCCCAAAAGGAAGTCAGAGCCCAGCCCTGTGAGGTGGCTGCATGAGAGTGGTTGATAAATCTCACAAATCATGGTCTGCCACGTGTCATGATCTGGTTCCTCAGCCAATCAGAGGCCACTATTGTAGGGCAGATTTTAAGGATAGTTGTCATCTTGCTATCATTATAAATACCCCAGAAATCAGGAGAAAAGGCATTCAATGCAAACAGTGCAAAGTTGCTCTGGAAAAATACTCTCTCACTTTCTCTCTCTATCTCTACTTTCTCTTACAACTCCTGATATCTGACTTAAGCATTGGAGGGGGAACCACCACCCAAACCTCCAGGGTGGGTCCCTTATTGCAGGTTCGGGAGCGAAGCCCAGGCCAAGGACCAAGCTGACTCAAGCATTGCTGCACAAGTCTCCATCTGAAGAACACCTAAGGAATACCCTTTTACTTGCTAGACAAGAAACCTCAGCCTACAGCCTACTTGTTGGACGAGTAAAGAGGACGAAACATTTGGCGCCGTCTGTGGGGAGACGCAGCAATGACTGACTGTCAATCGTCCAACATTGCCAGAAACCGAAGTCTTCAGGTTCGTGTAGAAGACACAGTTGAGCACCAGAGACCGCCTAGAGGAAGGGATAGACCTCCAACTATCGTCCATATTCCTGGACCATGCCAGCAGCAGGTCATTCAACAAAATCTTGAAGGTTCCCTGACGGCTGCCCATCTAGACAACGTCCTGAATGACTTTCAGACTAAAATGGCAGCAGTCGTCCAGGAACAGATTAGAAGCAACATGCTGTTCTTCCATCATAACCCTGAGCCAGCCGTTAACAATTAAACTCCTCCTAAGGGACGTTCCCAGGAAAATCGTCCAGGTCCTAGTCGACCTGTTCGTTAGGAATCCTCCAAGAAGACGGCATGAGGAAAGCAGCCCGAGGATAGTGATCTGCGAAGAAAGATGGACTGGAATCTGGTGGTGAGGACTCAAGAGCATGCTCGTCCTAGTGGACATCAAATGGAAACCGACGCCAGGGATTACCTAGAGGCAAAGAGGGCTGCAGCTTTGCAACAGTCGGCTATTGGCTCTACCCCGTATTTGAGGGACCCTCCTTTAAGGATGCCCTCTAGAACAGAAGGAAGAAGTCTGGGTCCTTCGATGGTTCGTCCGAGACAAGAGAGGACGGTGGTTCAACCAATGGTCTATAAGCGACCAGTACCCGCAAACACTTCATATAATCCAGTGTTGAAGGAATATCGCAAGGAGTTCATACCCATCGAGGGACAGCTGGGAGCCCTCCGGATCAATTGTCCTACTCCATTCTCGGTCAGGATCATGGAGGCGCCCCCCTTCCCAAAGGTAAAACTCCCAACCATTGAGCCTTTTGATGGAACAAATGATCCTGATGATCACCTGTCTGCCTACAAGCATCAGATGTACATCCAAGGAGTAGACGATGTCACTTGGTGTAAGAATTTCCCGGCTACCTTGAAGGGTGTAGCTCAGAAGTGGTTCAATAATCTACCCCCCCAATTCTGTCAACAATTTCACCGAACTCAATGTCTTATTTACTAGTCATTTCGTTGCAAATCGTCAAGAGCAAAAGACAAGCATGCACTTGGGCAAGGTCGTCCAAGGACCAAAAGAAGCTCTTAGGAGTTTTGTTAAGAGATTCAATCTGGAAGCCCTTCAAATTCATGATCTCAATGCTGGTGTGGCTTTTGACGCCTTTATAAGGGGTCTGAGGCCAAGAAGTTTTAAGTTTGACCTTGTGAAGAAGAAGACCAATACTCTTGCTGAGGCTTTAAAGGAAGCTGAAGCCTTTATACATGCCACTGAAGTATGTGCGGAGGCAAAGCATCCCGAGTTCAAGAAGCCTGAAGAGGTTGCTCCGCTGAAGAAGAGCAACCCCAAAAAGGTCGAGACTTGGGCTATAACCTCTACCACTACTTCGTCCAGAGGAAGAAACAAGAGGAAAGAATCTGAGCCTTCTTCATCCAACCCCATCGAATTCAACAAGGACCAATTCTCCATTCTCATGGAGATAAAGGACCAATATGAGCTGAAGGCTCCGGCTGAGATGAAGACTCCTTATAGGAATAGGGACAAGAGCAAGTATTGTCATTTTCACAAGGATTACGGTCATGAAACCAATGAATGTAAGCACCTTAAGAGGGCTTTGGAAGATCTAGCCCGAAAAGGAAAGATGAATTCATACTTAGCCCAAGGGGGAAAGAAGTTTAAGAGGAGAGACGATCGTCAAAGCAAGAAAAAGGAGAATGAAAGCACTGACGAGGATGTTGTCCTGGTTATTTCAGGAGGATTTGCTGCCGGAGGGCCAACCAATAGAGGGCACAAAAACTACCTCAGGGAACTCGGCCAAGTCTTGTTGACTAATCCGTCCAAGGCCGAGCCTTTCCCAAAAGTGGTGGTTAGTGAGCAGGATCGGGGCAAATTGAGGACCCCCCATGATGACCCTTTGGTTGTAGAAATGAATATAGCAAACTTGAGAGTAAGAAGAATTTTGATTGACACTGGAAACTCGATGGACATCATTAGTGCTGATTGCTTGTCCAAATTGATATTTGATGAAAAAGACTTGGTCCCAGTCCATCATCCCATCATAGGGTTTGGGGGAGGAGTCATTCATCCCATGGGAACAGTCACGTTGCCCGTTCGAGTTGGTGAGAAGGGCGCCTCAAGGACTTTGTTCATCAAATTCTTGGTTGTTCGAGATTTGACAGTATACAATGTCATACTCGGACGACCAACTTTGAATCATGTTAAAGCTGTAATAGTAACTCATCTAATGCTTATGAAGTATGAGTGTGATGATGGCAAGATTGGCTCCTTGTATGGAGACCAGCAGGCGGCTAGGGAATGCTACCTAACCACCCTCAAGCCGTCATCATGGAAAGCATGCAATGAAGATCAGAAGAAGATAGGTGGAGAACGGAAAACGTCTGAAAATGGGAAAGATAGACGAAGGTGGTCGGAGAAAGGAAGGCGTCCGAAAAGTAAAGGAGCCTAGGATGGCTATTGAAAGTCCTCAGACACCAATTGCCCCCTCAAGGAAAACGTCTGAGCATCTTCCCAACAAGAAAAGAAGGTATGAGCCCATAAAGGAAGAGTCTCCCTCCTCTGAAGAGGTGATGGCCATCATAGGACTGGCTTTAGAATGTCCGGAGCTCGTGGAAGCTCCCCGAAGAGGTATTGTTGGATGAAGCTCGTCCCGTAAAGAACCCTCAAGATTGGGTCTTCACTCGCCCCGGTTTGAGAGGTCTTCTAATCAGTTTGCTGAAAGAATTTCAAGACGTATTCGCTTATTGTGTTGAAGAAATGCCCGGAATTGATCCAGAGATAGCCGTCTACAGACTGAATGTAGATCCAAACCTAAAACCTGTCCGTCAGAAGAAAAGGCGTTTAGGACCGGCCAGAAATCAGGCGGTTGACCAAGAAGTTCAGAAGTTGTTGGAATCAAAGTTCGTCAGAGAAACTTATTATCCATAATGGATAGCAAATGTGGTCAAGGTGCCAAAGCCTAATGGCACTTGGAGGATGTGTGTGGACTACACTGATCTCAACAAGGCTTGTCCTAAGGACAGTTTCCCTTTGCCTAAGTTGGATCGTCTGGTAGATTCCACGGCCGGCCATGCTTTGCTGAACTTCATGGAAGCCTATTCAGGTTTTCATCAAATCCCCATGTGGCCAGAAGATCAGGACAAAACGTCCTTCATTACTGAGAAGGGACTGTATGGCTGGTTGAGAATGCCATCCGGCCTACGCAATGCTCCGGCCACGTTTCAAAGATTGATCAATACCGTCTTTCAGCCACAGTTGGGAAGAAACATGGAGGCCTATATTGATGATATGATAGTCAAGAGTCAGCAAGAGGAAGGTAAGCTTGGTGATTTGAGAGAGACTTTCGAGACTCTCAGGAAATACAAGTTAAAATTGAACCCCGGCAAATGTGTTTTTGGAGTCTTGTCTAGGAAGTGCTTAGGCTTCTTGGAAGATCAGAGGGGAATAGAAGCCAACCCTGAGAAGATCCAAGCTATTTTAGACATGAGATCCCCGTCAAAGATAAAGGAAGTCCAGCGACTGACGGGTTGCTTGGCTGCCCTTGGACGTTTCTTGTCCAAGTCAGGTGACAAGTGCCATCACTTCTCCGTCACGATCAAGAAAAAGGCCATATTTGAATGGACAGCAGAGGCAGAGCAAGCCCTTCAGCAAGTCAAAGATCACTTTTGGCAGCTGCCTAGATTGATCAGTCCAGCAGAGGGGAAGAAACTATTTATATACCTAGCCGTGTCCACTCGTCATGGCCAGCCGGAAGTTAAGACCCTATTTCTTGGCACACAGTATACTCGTCTATACTGACCAACCTCTAAAGCAACATCTGCAGAAGATGGAAACTTCCGGACGAATGCTAAAATGGGTTGTTGAGCCTAACATGTTCGATATATCATTTGAACCAAGGAAAGCCATTAAGGGGCAAGCCTTGGCAAATTTTATAGTTGAACTTACTCGACCAACCATAGGGCCAATATCTGATCCAGCGGAAGGAAGGAAGCATTGGACGCTCATGGTTGATGGGTCGTCCACTGTCAATGGATGTGGGGCAGGAATCATCTGCCAATCTCCAGAAGGAGACAAGTTTGAATATGCGCTAAGGTTCCAATATCAAGCGTCCAATAACGAAGCTGAGTATGAAGCACTTCTAGCTGAAATCAAAATGTGTAAAGCGGCAGGAGCTTTGGAAATTGAGGCAAAATCGGACTCGCTCTTGGTCGTCAGTCAAGTCAACGGGGATATCGAATGCAAAGATGCATCGATGAGCAAAATATATGCGTCTGATTAAGGATGAGATTGAGCCTTTGAAACGATTTGTTCTCGACCAAGTGCCGAGGTCAGAAAATCATCAAGCAGATGCTCTCTCTAAATATGCCAGCTCGGCTGAAGGTGATGTGCCAAGAACAGTGTTTTGGGAAGTAAAACCCAAAAAGAGCATTGACCAAGAGCAGATTATGTTTCTTAGCCGAGGAGCAGTCTGGATGGAGAATATCATCGAATACAAGAAGACGGGACGATTCCCTTCTGACCCTGTAGAGGCTAAGTATGTGAAGGCTAGAGACAAGTGGTTTAAGTTATGGGATGAGACCCTTTACAAGAAGTCATTCAACCGCCCTCTCCTCAAGTGCATCACCAAAGAAGATGGTCTAGAGGTTCTGAAATAACTCCATGAAGGAGCTTGTGCATCTCACATTGGGGGAAGAGCGTTAGGTGAAAAAGCTTTAAGGACGGGGTACTACTGGCCTACCCTAAAGGAGGATGCCCTTGTCTATGCAAAGAAGTGCGATAGTTGTCAGAAGCATGGAAATCTGCATCAGAAGTCGTCCAGCTACTTAACTCCCATCTTGTTCCCTCTGCCTTTTGCCAAATGGGGCATGGATATCCTGGGGCCTTTCCCAGTGGCCGCTGGACAAAAGAAGTTTGTGTTAGTTGCACTGGACTATTTCACTAAATGGATAAAGGCTGAAGCCATGCGAGGAATAACAACAAACGATGTCAAGGGCTTCATCTGAAAACATATTATAACTCGTTTTGGCATGCCTCAGCCCATCGTCTTTGATAATGGCCCACAGTTCGAAACGCCTAAACTGAAAGATTGGTTGGCGGAAAAGCTCACTTCGCTGCAGTCGCCCACCTACAAGCCAATGGGTAAGTCGAGTCCTTCAACAAGATTCTCTCCAATGGAATCAAAAGGAAGTTGGATAATGCCAAGGGGAAGTGGATTGAAGAACTCCAGCTAGTGTTATGGTCCATCAGAACAACCGCCAAAAATTCTACAGGGGAGACGCCCTTCATGTTAGTCTATGGCATCGAAGCCGTCTTGCCCATTGAAATTGAAGAACCCACCCTGCGAGTCATGATGTACACGGAAGATGCCAACTGGGCTGCATTGCGCACGGCTTTGGACCAAGTGCCAGAAGTCAGGGGCAATGCCTTGCTAAGAATGCAATTGTACAAACTGCGAATGGCTAGGGAGTTTAACAAGAGAGTCGCTAGACGACCACTCAAGGTGGGGGATCTTGTTCTAAGGAAGATGGAGGCGGTTGGACGAGCTAAGGAGCTAGGGAAGCTAACACCAAACTGGAAAGGACCATATCTGATTATCTAAGAGCTGCGCAGTGGGACATTTCGTCTCCAAGATCTGGATGGACGAGCTATACAGCGCACTTGGAATTCAGATAATTTGAAGAAGTACCACGTTTAACTCAGTTCACTGTCAGGAACCTAGCCGGTAGTTTGTAGTTACTCCAAAGTGCCACGGCACATGTTAGGAAGAAGAATTGTATACATGCATCTTGGCATTTAGTCAAGCAAAATCCATATAATAAAATTCCTACTTTCTTATTTCTTTGATTATTTTCACCAAGATAGTTCACTTTGGGGCATTAAATCAGTTACTCATCTAAAAGTGACAATAACTTGGACAAAAATACAAACAATAATAGAACGTCAAAATTACTCACTTCTATGCCGAACATCACTCCCTCGAAGAGGCCAGCCAAAAATATAACACATACATGGCCGTCAAATTGACAAAATCTCTAGTAAGAGTAACGTCAAAGTCTCTGAGAGAAAGCTGACCAGAAATAAGACCTTAGTAAAGTATACTTACTTTAAAAAGCACGGACAGCTAAGTAGTCCAGACCCTAGTAAGGGATCACTACTTAATAACGAGTGTTGCTCCCTCAAGGAAGCCGGCTAAAAACATGCTTTGAACATGTATCTAAGGCTCGTTCATCATTTTCAACAGGCTCGGCCAATGATGGCCGCTCTCCTTCTTGGACTTTGGCTCATCCATCATGTGCGGTTGAGCTAAGCCCAAGAAGGGGGATGATAGAAGCTTATAGGACGAGCTAAAGAGAAACGGTCGTCCAAAAATCTAGGACGAACCTCACGAAATACTTGGATAATTTATGGGACGATTGGTAATCGTCCAAGGCCAGGATGGCAATCTTCTAATATTTGCATTTTGCAAACCGTCCCAGACGAGTCTCTTTTGGTACTTGGCTGCATTTTGCAAAGACACTTGATCGTCCGAGGGCAAGGACCAGGTTTGACAAGTCTGTTTTACTCAGATTATGTAGACCGTCCAAAAAGTTCAGGGCGAGTCTATTCTTATACTTGGAGGCAATTTTTAAAAGATTAACGATCGTCTAAAGGCAAGCACGTTGCTCTTTCCTTAAAACATCTATGATGGACGTCCCACAATCAGGACGAAGTTAATGTTATGCTTAGTCAAATTGGAATTTAAGAAAATAAGAGACAAGCATTTGGCAAAAAGTCTTTCATATTATATCAAATTGGCAAAAGATTTACAATTTAAGACTGAAGAGCTAAGACTACAGCGACAGACAAGCCAAGAAACATAGAAAAATAAACCTAAAACTAGGCATCATCTTCAGCACGAGTTTCTTGGTCGTCTTCGTGGTTCTCCTCCCCGCTGCAGCCTTCGTCGTCGGAGTCCGAAACTCTGGAGGTTCCTCGGCACATACCATAGCCCGATGGACACTCTGTTAATACTCCAGACGACGAACGAAGCTGGAGACTTCATCAGCTTCAGCCAACATCTCAAAGGCCTTGACGGCCCAGTCCTTAGACGTTTCAACGACGTGATCCAATCCTTCCTTGGCATCGTCAAAAGCCTTGGCCGCCTCCCTTTCCAGACGGGCAGTTTTCGCCCTTAGGAGAATATTCTCCCTCCTCAGCTGGACAGCGGCAAGAAGAGCACCATCTCTTTCACCCTTTAGATCAGTAGAGACAGTATCTATGATCATCTTCAGACGGTCTTGCTCCTTGAACAGATTGTTGATGGTAACAAGATATTTCTTGTTCTTGGATTCCAAGTTTGCTGATCTCTTCTCCAAGGTGTCCAGTGACTGACGATGGAGGGTATTAGCCATCTCAATGTCATCGATGGCCTTGTCGCCTGCCGTGGTAGCCAGGTGGACGAGCTTTTTATTCTCCTTTTTCAGCTCCCTTGCCCACTCTTCAGTAAGCATGCTGCGAGCAAAAAGCTGTTACAATAAAAACCAAAAAAGTCATTAGACGAGTTAGAAAAAGGAAAAATATACGTATAAAACCAATCCGCCAGAAAGTTATACCACAGCAGCAAACTGGGACATGTAGCCCACATGCCCGGCAGATGCTCCCTTTAACCCTTTAATATAGGATTCAGGGTAGCATTTGAAGAGCTCCTGCTTAAGCCGATCTTTTTCTCCCTTGGACATTTTGGCAAAAGTAGGAGAAGACTCCTCGTCCGAGTCTATGGTGGGAGTAGCTGAGGGTAGAGCTGGGCCTTTGCCCTTATCTGAAAGAGAGGGAGAGTCAGTTATCTTGATGGGAAAGAGTATCGCTTGTCTATTGGACGGACTTATAGACCGTCCGCCAACCCGCATCGTCCTAACAATATTTGGGTAATACGATTCACCAGACGAGATGGAGGCCGTCCTAACAGCCAGCGGCATCTGCGACACTAGCCTTACCACCGAACCGCTGAAGCCCGGCTCATTCTCCGGAACAACCAAAGCCAAGGCTGATTCTGGTCTGACTTCGGCCAAGTCAGAAGGCAAAGCGTCCAACTGACCAGCAAGGTCAGAATTTTTCTCCACCTCGGCCGGAGCGGCAGCAGAAGGCTCCTCCTTAAGAGTTTTATCTTTAGGGGGAGGCATGGTCTTTTCTCCCACTCCCCTACTGGGAGTAGTCTTCTCCGTCTTCTTTCTAACGAAGCCCTTAGGCTTTTTGGCTTGGGGCTGGTCCGTGGCCGTTCTAGGCCTCTTCTTGGACGAAGATGACTTCCCAGGAGGGATTCTGTTTGAAGGAGCATTTTTCTGCAAGAAATGGGCAAAGTCAAAATAATGGTTGTCCAAAGAGCAAAACCTAAAAACAACTGGCAAGGCTTCAGACGAAAATCACCCAAAGAAGGAAGGCGTCTTAAAGCGAACACCTCCTCTCCCAAGGGAACCTCGTCCGAACAAATTTCTGAAAACAGACGAAGTTGACGCAAAGAAGGAAGCCGTCCAAGCTTCAGAACTCAAAACCTCTCAGACGAGAATGGCCCCAAGGAGGTGGCCGTCCAAGCATGGACTTTATCCTCGTCCAGAGAAAGGTACTATAACTTGGACGAGTCCAAATGGTACTCGTCCAAGGACTCTAAAGAAATAAAAATCTTAGACGAGTATGGCCCCAAGAAGGAGGCCGTCCTAGCATGGACGCTTTCCTTCTTCGGGCTATCCTCGTCCAAGGAAAGGTATTATAACTTGGACAAGTCAAAATTTTACTCGTCCAAAGACTTTGAAAAATTTCAGACGAGTATGGCCCCAAGAGGGTGGCCGTCCTAGCATGGACGCTTTCCTTCTTCGGGCTATCCTCGTCCAGGGAAAGGTATTATAACTTGGACGAGTCAAAATTTAACTCGTCCAAAGACTTTGAAAAATATCAGACGAGTATGGCCCCAAGAGGCTGGCCGTCCTAGCATGGACGCTTTCCTTCTTCGGGCTATCCTCGCCCAGAGAAAGTTCCGATTACTTGGACGAGTCCGAATGGTACTCGTCCAATGACTATCAAAAATCTCAGACGAGAATGTTTCAAAGGTGAACGTCCATTCTTGGACGTTTTCCTTCTTTGGTTAATTCTCGTCCAAAGATTGGATGCCAATTCCGGACGAGCCAGAATGATCCTCGTCCTAAAAAAAAAGAAAAATTTATACCAGTGTTTCAGCTTTTTCTCGGCGCTGCTCTTTGCATATTCCTTCCACAAATTGTTTGTAAATTTAGACATGCTGATATCACCCGTCCAAGAAGCCTTGAGACGCTTTCTGGCCGAGTATGCAAAAGAAAGACGAAAAGTTGTTAGTCTGATGTGCCAAGGACGAAGAAGTACTTGGAAAATTTGTGTGTATACCTTTATCATCGGCCAACCGCAAGCCGGCGGCAACCAAGAAGTCATCATGGTAAAACATTTCTTTAAAGGGTATCCAGTTAGATGGTCCCTTAAAAGATCGTTGGTCGGGCCTGGAGTACTCCTTTATTCTGAAGTACTCTACCACTTCTTCGTCAAAGCTATCCTCCAGGTCCAGCCAGGACTACTTCCGCCCAGTATTCGTGACGGATCGATTGTAAAATCTATAGCCCTCAGTGACAGAGTCGTTGGCCGCCCTTAAGAAGATGAAGTCGGCCTTCGATTCATGCATCTTCGACGGCTTTCCCCAACCGTCATGAAGCCGGGACGATTGCAGATGCTGAGCCATGCCCCGTCCACGGCCCCAGGTACCTTAGCCGCATAATGGATATGAGTAAAGGCTTGAAAGGAAAGGGCTAGGCCGCGCAGCTCACAGACGGCAATGAACGTCAAGACGTTGTGCCAAGCGTTTGGAGCCAGCTGATTATGGCCGATGTGGTAGTAGTGCAGCACTTGTTCTATGAATTCGTGGAGAGGGAACCTCAATCCCGCATCCAAAGCCAGCTTGTAGACGGCGAAATGGTTCCTGGGAGCGCTCGGGATCGTCACGTCTTTATTTGGAATAACAAAGGAGAAGCCCGGCATGGGCATATCGGACAATAAGTAGCTAGGGTCTGCTCCTATTTTCTCTAACCATTTACGGTTGACCAAGATGAAGCCAGGGTCAGAGAGGGGACCTAAGCGTCTTCTAATCTTAGACGAAGTAGTGGAGGCTTCGTCTGACTCATCGGCAGCACCAGAGTCCCTGCCGTTATCGTCCTCACCAGTTTCCTCCATCTCAGTGTCCCGGCCAGAGGGACTGGCTTCAGGGTTTATTTGGGAATCCTCTAAGCTGCTGCTAGGGGAAAGGGGGCCGCCTCAAGGTCCAGCACTTTGGACCTCCCTCGTCTCATCTGGAACTCATCCAGTAGATTGCTCCATATCCGAACTATTTGACGGAATTATTACGCTTCGTCTTAGACGGGCCGTTTGCTTGACGCGCGCCAGATTACCCTGCACAGGTAAAGACTGGGTCGTCTGAATTTCTCGGCCAAAACCATAAAAATATATATAATTGGCCAGAAGAGGCCCAACTCTAGAATGTGCCGAAGAAGAAGTATCGGTTCTAGGGTCAAGACAAGCTCTTGGTCGGCCAGGATTATTTGACGAAGATGATTCCATTTTATTGATTTTCTAAGAAAAAAATAAAGAAGGAAGAAAAGAACAAAGAAACGATACTTGCTAAAGCGCCTGGACGATTCGGTGAAGAAAGTTGAGGCCGAACGATCTCTCTCTTTCTCTCCAGAAAATTCACAGAGCTTCTCTCTCTAGAAAAATTCGTTCGAAGTGTGAAATGATTAAATGTTCTCACACCAAGGTTATTTATAGAGGGGTAAGAAACCTGCGGGGCCGGTCAAGAATGACCAAAAAAAGGGTGCAACGGTCGATATGACCAGTAGAACCTACAAAAAGGCGCGGCACTTAATTTCAAATAAAACTACCTTGGGTGTAAAAGCCTTAACCGTCAGATAGGCCAAACGAAGCTACCTTGGGTAAAAGGGCCTTAACCGTCAGATGGGCTGACAGTAAAAACCTTTCAGGGGCAAATGTTGTAGCCTAACATCTACGATTCCTTTAAAGACACTCGGGCTCATCAGATCCGTACACGTGTCCTTCCCTAGTGAGTAGAGAAGGAAGATCTGCCCTTTGGGTCATACTCAGTTGGGTTAAAAGGCTGCCTTTTTGGCCCAAAAAGAAGTCAGAGCCCAGCCCTGTGAGGTGGCTGCATGAGAGTGGTTGATAAACCCTCACAAATCATGGTCTGCCACGTGCCATGATCTGGTTCCTCAGCCAATCAGAGGCCACTATTATAGGGCAGATTTTAAAGATAGCTGTCATCTTGCTATCACTATAAATACCCCAGAAATCAGGAGAAAAGACATTCAATGCAAACAGTGCAAAGTTACTCTGGAAAAATACTCTCTCACTTTCTCTCTCTATCTCTACTTTCTCTTACAACTCCTGATATTCGACTTAAGCATCGGAGGGGGAACCACCACCCAAACCTCCAGGGTGGGTCCCTTTTTGCAGGTTCGGGAGCGAAGCCCAGGCCAAGGACCAAGCTGACTCAAGCATTGCTGCACAAGTCTCCATCTGAAGAACATCTTAGGAAGACCCTTTTACTTGCTAGACAAGAAACCTCAGCCTACAACCTACGTGTTGGACAAGTAAAGAGGACGAAACAATAATAATAATAAAATAATAATAATAGTAATAATAATAATAATATTAATAATAATAATAATAATAATAACTTTAATAATACTAATAATCATAATAATCATCATAATAATCATAATACCAATAACAATAATAACAACAATAATAATAAGTTTTTAAATATAAGCATGATCTGAACTTATCTGATATTATCTGATTTGATCTGATCTGAAATAAGAAAAAATAAGGTGAACTGAACATAGCCTAAGAATACGATTTCCACAAAGTAAATCTGGAATGTAATTTATTATAGTAAAGTATATAAATATATAACTTGAAATGATGAAAGGTGAAAATGGATGAACTATCATGTCCACGCACGAAAACAAAAAATATTGCATTGGGATGTCAAACAAGAAGAACATCAAAGAAAACACTGCAGGAAGATCTATATCTACTGTTTTTATAATGATAAAATTAAACTTGCGAAGAGCGGAAGATAAAAACCGTGATAGCTTAAAGTAGCTATCCAATCTCCACTTGAGGCGGAAAAAAGAAAAAGCTATTCATCAGTCCAACCTCATCGACAAAGCAACCGATTTGCCACAAGCTACGTATAATTATTTCAGCATCGTTACCTTGTTAGCTTGCATCAAAAACTTCATAAAATAAACAAGGTTCTCAAGTGCAATACCCTATGTGCAATGTAGATTCTGGTTGACTTGTAATCAACTACCTCGATTATTATATAATCTACTTTAATATTGTTGAAACTATGATATATAACGCATTATCTAAATAAAGCACTGGAAGTATCCCACATTGATAATATAAGAGAGATGATTTCACTTTATAAGGCTAAGGGGCTACTCCCTTCATTTCCATATGGTTTTAAGGTGGAACGATTAGTCTTCTGAAATGGACTTTCTCTCCTTATGATGGGTGTGGCCCAAGTCCATATTTAACAAATCACAAGTCTCAAGCTGAAATTCAGCTAACAAACATCATTAATGGCAAAATCAAGCGTCGATGATCAAGAGCTACAAGCATGTGAATCCGCCATTGAAGGCACTAAATATAAGATCATAATGTCGATTCGAGTCTTCAAGAGTCGTTGTGTTTGGGGTAAATCCGGCAAACCTAGAGCTCTTGCCATTTTCGAGATTTGAAACTGATCGCAAATAGAATGAAACAGAAGAAGATTTTCGAGATTTATTCTTGAAATCGAACGGAATCGAATGAAATCTTTTTCGAGATTTGTTCTTGAAATCGGCCGAAATCGACCGCAACTCCAACAAAATGAAACCTGATTTTCATGCTTTTTGTTCTTGAAATCGACCGCAAATGTTTTGGTTTCTCAGAGCTACTTTGCAGCCGGCCCTGGTGGCATGCGTCTTCTGTGGCCCGTGTCACCGGAGCGTGCGTCACTGGTGGTCATGGTGGCTGAGCAAATCATTTATGTGCTCGGCTTGCTTTTGCTGAAGCGGTGGTGTGGTGGTGTGCTGGTCGCGGAGAAGAAGATATATAGGAGGTCTGACATACGGTGTTGGTGTAGTGGTGTGACGTTGTTGGGGTGTTGGGAAAGATGCAGGAGGTGGAGTGGTTGGTGAGGGTGGTGGACTCATGAGGGGGGATTCTGAAGGTGGCAATTTGATGATGAAGGTGGTGGGGGTGGAGGAGAAGAAAGGGTGGTGGAGGAGAGAAGGGGGAGTTTAGGGAAGTGAATTGGGGTGAATTGCTTTTGAACGATATAATTGATACAAGTTTGTTATGGAATGGTATAAAGATTATAGATAATGATATCATTTCTTTTAAAATGATATCAGTTTAGGTAATAACGATAATGTTTATAAAAAGTTGACAAATGATAATGAAATAGGTAAGAATGATACAAGTTTGCCGAAAAATGACATAAAAATGAGTAAAAATGACACATAAATGAATAATAATGATATGGTATATAATGAGTTGACAAATACTCCCTCTGGTCTTTATTAGTTTACTCGTATTCCTTTTTGGGATGTCCCTTATTAGTTTACCCATTTCTTTTGTTTCTATTTTTGGAATGGGCACTAACTTTCCATCACACATACATTCAACTTTAATATAAAATAATAGTTTCTCTTACTTTCTTTGTCCCACAACATATTATTTCTCCTAAAACTCTTTGCAAAAGAAACGGGTAAAACTAATAAAGACCGGAGGGTGTAATTATAAAGTATGAGAAAACGATACGAGTTTACTGAAAAATGACATAAAAATGAGTAAAAATGGCACATAAATGATTAATAATGATACGTTACATTAGGAATTGACAAATAATAATAATAAAAAGCAGGGGAAAATGATATATGTTTGTTAAAAATTACATAAAAAAGAGTAAAAATGACACAAAAAGGAATAATAATGTATGGTACATAAAGAGTTGATAAATAATAATAAAATAGGGGAGAATAATAGATGTTTGCTTGATAAAGAATACCATAAAATGAGTAAAAATGACACAAAAATGAGTAATAATGATATGGTACATAAAGAGTTGATAAATAATAATAAAATACGAGAATGACATGAAACAACTCTAAAATAATCATCCCTCTGTTTTTTATCCTTCTCACTTTCCCGTGCGCGTCTCCCAATACACATCTTTGAACTTAAATATCTTTCATTATATATTAGTAAAAATTATAACGGTTGAATATTAATAAAGTACTAATTGAGACGAATCAAACAAGACCCCACATGACTATATTTTTTCTTATAAATTGAAAAAAATTGAGAATGTTCTCTCTAAGTATGAATAGTGTCAAGATTCCAAACGAGAAAGATAAAAAAAAGACGGAGTATAAGTTTGCTGAAAAATATCATAGAAGTCAGTAATAAGGATATAAAGAGTTTTATGAATGACATGAAACAAATTTATAAAAAATGACATGAGACACTCCAAGATGATATAAAATTGATACGAAACACTCATATTAATCCACACACGTGTGAGATGTTGTTACACAATATGTTGTGTAATATGTTACACCCAAGACGCACTCTTAACAAATACTCATTAAGTTTGAGCATACTTTTTTTAATATATGCACTTTGTACTTTGACACTCTTCACATGCTTGACTTTGATCATCATTATTTGTCATTTATACATAAGTAAAACTAAATGTTGTCATGTGAAATCTTAGTAGATTCATCTCGATATATATTTTCACAAATGTTAACATATTTTGATTTTTACTTATTCATAATTAAAGAGACATATAATAAAAATTTGCACCGACAGACGTGAACCTAAAATATATACATAGATCTTTATCATAAATATCCTTAATTGCTCAAAGTAAACATATCTTCCATAACAGCAAAGATTCCACCTTTAAGTATCCTAATATACCAAGTCCACCCCCATACTCCCTTCATTTCTTTTTAATTTACTCACTTCGCTTTAGGCGAGAACCGAGGAAGTCCAAAAGTATATGAGAGATAAACTGAAAGGTGGAGAGAGAAAATGAAAAGTGAGAAAGATAAACTAAAAAGTGGGTTAACGTATTAAAAATTGAATGACATGGGTTGAAAAAGAGGAGAAAGTAAATAGGACATGTTACCAAAAAGAGAAAAAAACAATAGAGTGTTGATGCCTGTAAAGGAAAGTGTGTAGATTGAAAAGAAACGGAGGGAGTATTGAGGAAGACACACCTAATGCGAGCAACATTACAAGGTTTCCCACTAAAATACTCCCCACTCCATAAAAGAATCTGGAAATTTTTAAAATTTAATTCGTCAAGCACTTTTTAAGACAAAACATAAACCTGAGCCCCGTACACATGAATAATTGAATAATAAAAAAAAAATTATCAATTGCAGTCTCCCTAAGTACAAGAGATGTTTGCTATTCCAAATCCTAATCTTTGCGAAAAAAATCTAAGGTAATCATAGTGAAAATATGATCGCTGAAAATGTGGGGCCTCAATGAATATGAGCCACAAATGTAACATGGCCCACTTATATTTTCTTTTTCTCAAAAACATTTCTAATATTTATGTAAATACCTTAAATTAATTTATAAAAATACCAAAAATAATATTTTCGGAAAAAAAAAATCATGAAAAATTCAAAAGTTTTTGGGAAGATATACTCTCTCTTCTTCCTTCCGCCTATTCTTTCGGCAATAAGACAAACGTCTAGAAAAGACGTCTGTTCCATGGCACAAATACCCAAATATGGCATTTGAGTCATGGCATAAACGCTTTTAGGGCACTTTTGGGCCATGGCCCAAACTCCTTCTTCATACTTTTGTGCCATGGTACAAACGTCTTCTAAAGACATTTAGACCATGGTACAAACCTAGGAAGAAGGCGTTCGGGCCATAGTTCAGACATCTTTATTAGCAGACTTTTGTACCATGGCACAAATTTCATTTCTAAATGTTTGGTATTATTTTTGATTTTTTTTTTAAAAAGTGCATTTGATTGAACTTTTTTTTTGCCATTTTTAACTATATTTTGAATTATTATTAATCTCATATTTTTAGAAATCAATTATATTAATTGATAATAAAAAAATAATATCACTAAGTTAATAATAATATTAACATTAACATGTTTGCTTAACAATTACTACTTTCTAAATGCAATTAAAATTAAAAAAATTGAAATAGTCTTAGTGAGCTTTTATATGGAATTTATATGTTTAAAATGTTGACTTAATATGTGAAATATGTGGCTTATTGTTACGATGTAAAATATAGACTTAAATGGTGTTTCTTTGAAATATTCAATAGAAAATAGTGGTTAGATTATTTCATCCAAACAAATGTAACGGTGATATTGAGACATGGATCATTTTATTTTGAGCACCCATCTTAATTGTTATGATACAAATATAGCCAAATATGTCTATCACAATGCTTTTATATGGAGGAAATCCTTAGATTGACTTTTAGGAATAGTATAAGATCAGATACGAGGAATGGTATTAATGTATTTTAGGAATGATTTGTATTGTTATTGGTCAATCTAGAGAAGAACTATTAAGACGGATGATCAATATAACCCCTTTTAGTATGATGATTGACTTTTGTATGGATTAAACCCATAGACCATTATCTTGTATCAGATAAGATACAAAGAATGGTATTAATGTATTTTATGAATGATTTGTATTGTTATTGGCCAATTTAGAGAAGAAGCATTAAGACGGATGATCAAAATAACCCCTTTTAGTACGATGATCGACTATTGTATGGATGAAACCCATAAACCGCTATTTGTATAAGATAAGATACGAGGAATGGTATTCATGTACTTTATGAATGCTTTGTATTGTTACTGGCCAATTTAGAGAAGAACTACTAAGACAGATGATCAAAATAACCACTTTTAGTACTTTGATTCACTTTTGTATGGCTGAAACCCTTAAACATTATTTTGTATAAGATGATATACGAGGAATAGTATTAATGTATTTTAGGAATGATTTGTATTTTTATTGGCCAATTTAGGGAAGAGTTATTAAGACGGATGGTCAAAACGACCACTCTTAGTGTTATGACCGAGTTTTGTATGGATGAAACCCTCTAGCCACTATTTTAAATAAAATAATATCCCAAAAAACACCATTAATTTTCTTTAGAAATGAATTGTGCTTCAATTGGTCTATTTTGGGACATGGCTTATGATTTAGGACATGTCCTAAACCTCTTTGAGAACATGATCGAAACATGTTTAGGACATGTCCCGAAATTATAACAACTAATAATAAAAACAATCAATAATAATAATAATAATAATAATAATAATAATAATAATAATAATAATAATAATAACAAAAAGAATATTAGTAATAATAGTGAAAACGAATTTTTATAAAAATAAAACATTCATTACCCAAATGTGCGAGATGAAATAACAATGATTATTGGGTCACTATTTAAGGACATGACCCTAGCAACTTCAAGACATGCACAATCTTTTACGACATATTCTACAAGCATACGAAAAGTTAAATGTTAATTTAGTATAAAAAATTATTAAAAGTTATCAAAAACAAATTAAGCATATCAATATGTTTATGATTCATTTAGCATCCCTAGTACAATTGCATTTGCTAAGAACAATTGAATGTGCTGATACCCCTGCCAAGATTGTCACTACTCCTGTCTCAAAACACTCTTATTCAAGTGTGGCCTAGGTTCGAATCCTATTACAAGACAGCAAATTATAACAATTTTCTTATCAATTTTTACCTTAATCGTCATATAATACAAATTAATTTAACAAAGAGCGTATTTTAGGAATTTGATTAATTTTGTGGATTACATACCATTTTTGTCATTTTTTATTTCTTTGATTATAATCAGTACAACATAGCAACTAATAATAATAAACCAACCCATAATAATAACAATAATAATAATAACAATAACCACTAATAATAATAATAATAATAATAATAATAATAATAATAATAATAATAATAATAATAATAATAATAATAATAATAATAATAACAAAGAATAAAGAATAAAGAACAACAACAACAACAACAACAATAATAACAATAATAATAATAACAACAACAACAACAACAACAACAACAACAACAACAACAACTACTACTACTACTACTACTACTACTACTACAACTACTACTAAAACTACAACAACAATTTTTTTTTTTAAAAGATCGTGACCCAAACGTCTAGAGATGATGTTTGGGCCATGGCTCCAACGTCCACATATCGCGTTTGGGTTATTTCTGGATGCTTGGTACTTGTTTTGAATTTTTTTATAAATATGATCTTTGCTTATAATTTTTTGCCTTTTTTATGTTATTCTAAATTATTATTCATCAAATATTGTTAAAAATTAATAATATTAATTATAATAATTGATAATAATGACCATAATGTCACTAAAGTTCTAATAATAATAATAATAATAATAATAATAATAATAATAATAATAATAATAATAATAATAATAATAATAATAATAATAATAATAATAATGTTAACATGTTTGCTTTATAATTGTGTTGAGGACATGTCCCAAAATAAAACTCCATGGCCTAAAGAATTGTCATTGATTTTTTTTTTTCCTTTTTATGTTATTTGATTATTATTATTAGTCAAATATTGTTAAAATTTAATAATATTAATTGATAATAATGACAATAATATCACTAACTTAATAATAATAATAATAATAATAATAATAATAATAATAATAATAATAATAATAATAATAATAATAATAATAATTACGTTAACATGTTTGCTTAACATTTGTGTTTAGGACATGTCCCAGATATATTTAGGACATGACCCAAAATAAAACACCATGGCCTAAATAATTTCCTTTGGTTAATTTTTTTTTTTGTTGCCTTTTTTTACGTTATTTTGAAATAAAATTAATCAAATATTGTAAAAAAATAATAATAATTTATAATAATGACAATGATATCACTAAATTAATAATAAAGATAATAATAATAATTACAATAATAATAATAATAATAATAATAATAATAATAATAATAATCATAATCATAATCATAATCATAATCATAATCATAATCATAATCATAATCATAACGTTAACATGTTTTCTGAACAATTGTGTTTAGGACATGTTCTAAATATGTTTAGGACATGTCCCAAAATAAAACGCCATGGTCTAAAGAATTTCCTTTGATTATTTTTTTTGCCTTCTTTTACGTAATTTTCATTTATTATTAATCAAATGTTGTTACTAATCATATTTTTATCCAAAATGACATTTTCTATGAAAAGTACTATAGTATTTTAATATAATATTTGTCATAAATTTTAATTGATGATTAAACTAATTTCCTAAAACATAATTGTATAGTTAGGACAATATTTAAAAAGCTACTAAACATGGTAATAACTAATAAGTATTTGCTACAACCAAAATGACAAAGTACTGATACAAACACTACAACTACTGAGGTGGGTTGGGACTTGGGAGGGGGAGGTATATCATCTCGATTACCCATCATTTGATTCCACATGGTTAGAATATCGACGGAATCCCGAAACACATCTTGAACTTGAGGTGGCTCTTCCTCATTAATGTGAGCATGGAAGAGAGGACGACCAGGCCGAGGACCATCATCGTTAGTGGGGCGGACAATGGGAGTCGGGATTGACTGTACATAACCAAGCTGTCTAAGTTCACGATACGACATGTATGGCTTGATGATGTCATGATAGCGAATGTAACCTACGAATGTAGTCTTCGGCATGTGCAGAGCCAGAGTAGGTTCGTATGGCATCCAGGTCATCTACAAAACAAAAAATTTCTAATTTAATTACAAATTTTGAAGTAAATTGCGAAAATATAGAATAATAGTACAAACATTACCAGATCTCTGCACAACGAATCCAACCTCCTACGAATACTTACAAGACGCTTAGATGACTTTGGCGTCACAGAGATAGGCCACACAAAGATAGAGCTCATCAATCGGGCTCAATAGCAAGTCGATCGCGCGCCGGGCGAAAAATAGGAAAGTACTCATATATCTAGGCTTAGAGTTGTCATACACTCCCTAATCTGCTTGCACCCCCTCTCTAGATGCAATTCTCAACTGGAGATATAGCACATCGAGCACAACTGAACCCCAACAATGTCCGCTCATCTACTGAAATCGCGCACCTCATGCATCGCCTCGGGTCTCATCTTGCTACCGCTTTTATATACAAAGATGGTGGAACCCAACATGGCTAATAGCCAACCCCGTGCCTCGATCTCAACGAGTCTATCCCTCTCCATACATGTAAGAATGATCTCATCAACTTTCAGGCCTATATGTGAGAAAAGTTTCTTCTTAAGGTACTCGGAATCCATGCTCATCAACAGAGCGTATTTATCGACGAACTGCGAATCCTCACCCAAGAAACTCATGATGGCTCCGTCAATAGGAAGACGTAGAATCTTTTATCCTTTATCCTGCATCTTTATGTTCATATGACTCAATCAAATAAAGGAAATTGTTGCATATCTTTGGCCTTGTTTGCTAAAGTGTTAATTAATTTGTTGCTTACTTTGTAAGTTTGATTAAGTAATTAATAACTTCACGAGTGCAAGTTTGGGAAACCTTGACTATGCCATTTATTGGAGCTGGCTCAAACTATGACCTACCTTGATGTGTCAGGCGAAACGGGTCGAGCTCTAATTTACTATAGGCTCTGTGGCCTAGTCGTGCTTGCCATATGTGCTGCTCAACTGTTTTGTCCATCACTTGTAATGAATGAACGGAAAATAGCTTATGCCATCCCAAACTGTGAAAAAACTCGAAACTGAATTTCTAACATGAAAAAGTGATAAAAAGTACAATTAATTTAAATAAAAAACGCTCTTATATTTATTATATTGACTCGAACCTGAAAATAACTCATGACTCAAAGTGATGTAATCCAAACCCGACTTCACCTAGTCGATTGTTATGTGCACTTATGTCTATTATCGCCCATTCTCGTCGCCGGTAATAACTGTAAAAAATGTAATTTTAACATGCTATCATTATTAGCAGGGAAAATTATTTAAGAAAAAAATCTTGATCATATTCATATATATTTTAGTTAGAAGATCTTGACCAAATTCCCCTTATAAATACTATCTAATTTCATATGACGTTATAGATAGCCATAATTAATTTCATAAGTTTCACACCAGCAGCCGTTTTAAATAATGAACGTACATATGTTTGGTGAATATATATTGACAATAAGACATACTAATAAATAATAATTTGTACCACATTTATAAATTTTAATATATACCAAAGATCTTTTTGGGCCCAATTAGCTATTTAAAATATCAAGATTAGTCATTATTTTACATTTTTTAATATCCAAATTTTAGGAGATGTTTGAAAAATATTAAATTTAAATTAGTGTGCATATATATAAATATTTATTAGTTATGGCTATATTTTAAATTTAGTTATTTATTATTGTAGCTATATTTAAGCTATTTATTCGTCGTAGCTATATATAAATTATTGTTCATATTGTGCATGATATGAAGTGATAATTAGGAGCATAAGTGAAAAGGCAGTAGTCATTATAGACGTAGAGAAAGAATAAAGGAAGTGTGAAATATGTTAGGTTTAGGGGTACTTTTGTTTTTTGGTGAAGATAGGAACACTTAAATAGTACTAAATAAAGAGTTATTACAATCCGAGATGTATGTAGTTACGCAAAAATTAGCGGGTTGGGCTAAGACCCTAATATTGTTCATACAATCATCTAATCTTCTCGCTTTTTTTTCAAGACAATCCGCGAGTTTGTTGAGCTCCCTTCCAACATAGGTCAGCTTTGCGTTGTGGAAATCCTCACATAGCACCCTGCATTCAATGAGCAAAGGAGTAATATCACACCACAAATTAGGAGGATCAGAAATTAGTTGAGCTGCCACTTTACAATCCGTAAGAATGATACAAGAATTTATATTCCTATTCTTGCAAAAGAGGAGCCCTTCTCTAATACCCAGGATTTCTGCCATTAGTGAATTGCGTGCATAGGTGCTTTTGACAAAACCATGTACCCACTCTCCATTCTGTTTTCGCATAACTCCACCGATACCCATGGGTGTGTCTTCATCCATAAACTAAGCATCTACGTTCAAATAAAGATTAGCAGGGGGTAGACTCGGGTTAGGTAGAGCTAGGAATGTCTTACTATGTGGTCGGGTATAGGCTTTTTTTCAAGTCCCAAGCATGTCTTTTTGCAGCGTAAATGATTTCTTCCACCTTCCTGGTTTTATGGTCAAATACAACTCGGTTTCTACTTTTCCACACCTCATAACAAAGACAAGGGAAGAGAATATCCCATTCAAGGCCCTGGATTTGATTAGTCTCCTTAAGATTGCTATGTAACCAATCTTCGAAGGACCCCCCTTGAAACCTATTAGGCACTAAGGTATTCCAAATCTGGGTCGGAATTACGCAATTGCGAAGGAGGGGGAGGCTATCTTCGCTTTCTAAACTGCAGCAAGGGTAGAGAGGAGACGACACAATTTGCCTTATAAATAGGAAGGAGTTGTGTGGAAGGCGGTCGTGCCATGCCAGCCAAAGGAAGAAAGAGATTTTAGGGGGTGTTCGAGTTTTCCAAATCCATTGAATGTCCAATTGGGGGTGAGGGCAAAAGGTTCGAGAGGTCTGGTCCATTTTCGACCCACGGTGGGGGAGTGATAGCCTTTATCTGGTCCCCAATGCGTTTAGGCATATGGTGGGGGAGTTTAGAGAGGTCCCACTGCTCCTCCCTATATAGCTGCGCTAGGCGTAAATTTTCTTCATCGACATTTAAAGGTCCACACATCAGATGTCTCAACTTCTCACTTCCTAGCCACTTAACTTTCCAAAAGTCTATAGTTTCCCCATCTCCAATAATCCATGATTGGTTTGCCGACAGTAACTCCCACCCTTTCCCTATACTTTTCCACACTGGGGAGCCGTACTTAAACTTGGTTATGTGGTCTTTGTGAACGTATTTTGAGAAGACACATGATTTGGCTAAGGTATCTGGGCCATGGGAGACTTTCCAACCTAGTTTAGCCATTGCTGTTGTATTGAGAGCGAGTTGATTGCGAATACCCAAACCCCCATTCTCCTTAGGAAGAAATGTGGTGTCTCTAGCTACAAGGTGTAACTTCTTCTTACCCTCCGACTCACCCCAAAGAAAATTGTTACAAATTTTGTCTATATCGGCCAAGGTAGTTTTTGGAAGAAAGGTGGCTTGCATATAATAGTTAGGGATGGTCGTAAGGGTCGACCGAATCGAACAGAGACGACTCCTTTAGAAAGGTAGTTTGTTTTCCGGTTCGCCAACTTTTTCCTCACTTTTTCCACTACAAATTGAACTTGGGATCTAGATGGTCGCTTATGTGACAAAGGGAGGCCTAGATACATGCCTAAGTCTTTATTTTCTCCCACTTTCATAGTCTGCTGGAAGAGGTCTTTCAATTCCTGGGAGGTATTTGGGGAGAAAATTAGACGACTTTTTTCCTCATTAATCTTTTGCCCCGAGATATCAGAAAAATGTTGAAGTGTGTTTCTAACTGTAAAACCCGTGTTTTCATCTACTTTCCCAAATAGTAGTAGGTCATCGGTAAATAGTAAGTGGGAGATTGGGACTCTCTTCCTTCCCACCTGAAAAGGGGTCCAGTTCTTAGAGGAGCATGTCTCATTTATCATACTTGTGAGGGATTCTAAACATAGGTTAAACAAGTACGGGGACATGGGATCTCCTTGTCTCAGACCTCTGGTGTGGATGAAACGTTCTCCTTTCCGACCGTTTATGAGAATAGTGGAGGAGGCTTTTGCTACGCAATCCATAATAAGGCGGATGGTCATGTTATCTAAACCTATATTAATTAAGCATTCTCGAACAAAATCCCATTCCATGCGGTCATAAGCTTTTTCTAAATCGATTTTCAAGGCGAACCATCCTGCATGACCCTTTTTCTTGGACATAGAGTGGAGAATTTCAGTTGCAATGACAATATTGGTGTCTGGCCCTCGCCCCTTAGTGAAACTATTTTGGTTCTGGGAAATTAACTCGGGCATGAGGGGTTTCAATCGATTCACCACGATTTTTGTAACAAGCTTGTATAAAGTGTTACAAAGGCTAATTGGTCTAAGGTGCTTGACGATTTCAGGGGGGTATTGTTTCGGAATAAGGCATATGATGGCTTCACAAAGGTTCTCAGGAACTTCCCCCCTCCCAAACCACTCCCTGATGGCAGAGCACAACTATTGACTTATGATGTCCCACATCTTCGAAAGAAGATCGGGTGTAGGTCATCGTGGGCTCGGCGCTTTATTAGGGTGCATCGAAAAAAAGTGCTTTCCCGATTTCCTGATTGGAAGGGATCGTGTGCAGAGGGTGTCGAGGGGGTTGGTTTGACACAACCTTGGAGTTCCTATATTTCTTTGAAGTATAGAGTCCATGGAAAAAGGTTGTGATGAGGTCTCGCAGATCACCCTGGTCCTCAATCAAATTACCTACACTATCCTTTAGGCTAAGAATTCTATTTGAGTGACGGGCCATAAGAACGCCTCCAATGGAAAAACGCGTGTTTCTCTCACCATCTCTCAGCCTATCTAACCTACTTTTTGCCATCCAGAGAGCCTCTTCTTAGTTGATGATAGTTACTAGTTCACTTTGTAATGCGGTATTCAAGGTAAGAAGGAAATGTGAATGCGGGTTTAACTCTAGGGCATTTTGAGTTCCTTTCAGTCTAGCTAGGGTGTTATTTTTCCTAGAGTAAATATTGCCAAAGTTAAGTTTATTCCATTCTACCATGGCTCCTCATAACAGTGCTAACTTCCCGTGTCGGCAACTCACGGCTAGGAAATTCCGCCTTCAACTTTTCCCACTCTTGTTCGACGAAGTCCCTAAAAGTACTATCCTGAAGCCACATGGGTTCAAACCTAAAAGGTTTAACCCCCCGCGCTACGTGAGTTTTAGTCAAAGTGAGGAGAATGGGACTATGGTCGGACGTGATCTTTGGGAGATGGGTAAGGTAGGACTCCGGAAATTTTACAAACCACTCATCATTAACCCAAGCTCTATCTAACCTTTCCCAAATTGGTTTACGCTTACGATTGTTAGACCATGTATATTTGGGACCATGAAATCCTAAGTCCATTAACCCACACTCATCCATAGTTGCCACATACCTCTCCGCTCTCTTTCGAACCACCGGTTTACCACCAAACTTTTCGTTCTGACCAACCACTTCGTTAAAGTCTCCAATCACAACCCATGGGATATCAATACTAGGAGCAATATCAATCAAATCACTCCATAACAATTCTCTAACTTTATATTTCGAGCTCGCATAAATCGAAGAAAGCATAAAAGTTACGTTAGAATGACATACCTCGACAAGGTCATGGACTCCTTGTGCACTTGTTCCCGTTATGTGAATCCGAACACGATTCGGGTTCCATAGGATCAAGATGCCTCCAGCAAAGCCAATCGGGTCGACTAGATACCAATCGGTCAAAGGAAATTTTTTTATTATAGCTTCGGTGTGTTGTCGATTAACCCATGTCTCAGAAATAACCACAATATCAGGGCCATGAGTAGCCATCAGGTGCCGAAAGTTGGTTTTGAAGGTGGGTCGGCCCATCCCCCTTGCATTCCAGTATAGAACTGACATATTACGTGGGATTGAGGGCCGATTCTTGATGCTCTGATATAGGGCACCTTCTTGTTGTCCTAGAGCTTCCACTTCTTGTCCGGTGAACGGACACATCCAAAACGCCCTATGTGGCTATAGTACTAATTCGGACTCTCGAGGGCCGTTTTTCCCTTTTCCCTCTACCCAACTCACTGAGAGTTGAAGTTGCTTGAGAGGAGTTTGCATCCGGGCTGCCCAAAGTGCATTTGTGTTGCTCACAAATGTGACTCTTTGAGCTGTCCCCCTCAACTTCGTAAGTAGTCTTCGATGGGGGAGGAGTGGAGTGGGATCGAGCCAAGGGCCAATGTTCATCAGAATTTCTCTCTCCTCTAGTTCCACTTTGACCTCTTTTTGGAGGAACCATTTCACAAATATTAACATTATTTCCGGCAAGTGGCTCATTGTTTGAAATTGTGGGAAGTGGGGAGTTATGATCGCTCCCGCATCGTGATAGTACATTAACAAATCCGTGGTTATCTCCTTCGCACTCGAGGGGTCTCGAATGATGCTCTTCACTCGTTGAAATGGGAGGTCTTCTAGGGTCTCCCCATTGTCCTTTAACAGGATGTAGTTGACGAAACCCCAATTCTGTTCGGTTTTGATGGGGCGAACCGGGCAGTTGAACAGAATTCGGCCCTCGTAATCCCTCGCTTGAATGCTGGGGGGTGATATGGACGGGGATGGAGGTGTGTCGGGTGGTGAAAATGGGGGTGGTGAGTTGGGTGTGATGACCTCCTGAGGGGGGAACCATCGGGCCATTTTCTTTAGTAATGGGTTTTAGGATGTTTATTTTTTTGGGTTGAAGTGGGAGGGATTTTTTGGGTGAAGTTGGGGCTGTTTTAAGAGGTGGTGGAGTGTTTTCAGAGGTGAGAGGAGGGAGGGGATTACTTTTGTCAGGTGATTGGACTATCCGGGTAGAAGTTTCTTTCCCCATAGCACTGCTGCCACGTTTCATCTCATTACAGGAGACTAGTGGAGTTGAGATGACTTGCGTCTGACAGGCGGCTGGGTTAGTTTCTTGTTCAGGGAGATCAAGAAAGGCTTCGAAGGAATTTGCAGTGTTTAAAGGATTTCCAGATTTCTTGGGCTTCTCCCCAATCCTTTCTTCTAATACTTTAGTAATTTCAGGGCCCTTGTTTACTTTAATCCATTTTCGCTGTAGGTCCCTTGCTTTTGCTACAAAGTCAACTTGGGCAATTTGTTTACCTATGTTATGTTGACTAACGGCTTCTTTGAGCTCCGGTCGTCTTCTTCGTTGGCACTTGGCATGGTGGTGACCGAACTCGGAACATATATTGCAAAAACCCGCCCCATCTCGGAAAAGGATTTCTTGACGATTCCTACCTAACCATATCCCTTCCGGCAGCTTTTTGTCGTTGCGACCCATACACAGATTGAGGCATATCTCCTTTTATCTCCTTCTATGGAATTCGTGTCGATTTTTAGGACTTTACTGAGTTTCTCACCTATTTTATGAAGGATATCTTTCCTTAAAAATTCAATAGGTAATTCAGGGAGATGAGCCCAAATTTGCTTATGGGTAATAACCATCTTAGATGGTTTGAACCCCGCTTCCCATGGTTGAGTCCAAATGTGGGTACCTTGGCTAAACCATGGCCCCTCCGCAAGAATTTGAGATTGCTTCGTTGAGTTTGGGCAAATTACCACATAGAAACCCTTGCCTACTGCCAATAGGTCCATCGGACGTTGCCAATTCCATAAAGAGAATAATTCTTTCCTAAGGAAGTCCCTTGATAAGGATTTTCCCATTGCCTTACAAATGATTGCAGCTTCCCATGGTTTGCTGATAATCTCATATTCTTGCTTGGAAAGGGGGAAGAATAAGTCTTTCTCAGGTAAGTTGGGGGGAGGGGTTGTTGCAAAGGGTAGGATGTTTGGGGTTAATTTAATAAGGGTAGTAATATTAAAGAACTTTAGGACATAACACCTCTAGTTAATATCAAACAATTTCATCCCCAAACTTTTGCACATATAGCTTTTTGGGCCCAATCAACTAATTCAATCCTCTATTTCCTGAACATTCAAATTAGAGGGTTGACTACTCAAAGGCTCTAATATGAGTTAGAACCTCTAGTTAATCCTTACTTCCTTTACCAAACAGAACCTATTTTTTTGTTCTACATAGTGCCCTTAAACTTTTTAAGTTGTGACACTCATATTATGTCTTAAGCATTACGAACATTTATGTGAAGACGTAATGACCCATCAACTCCATCATTATTTTAAACCTCATGAACTTCTCTCCTCTAACTCCAAACTTTTGCTTCCAGATCCTTTCACCTTCTAACGAAATTCTAAAACTGTCAGATATAACGAAGCAACAATGGACCTATACATCAGATTTTGGTGGGATAGCTTCCCTCAAAATGTTGGGAAATAAATTGAGAAACTAACAATCAACTTAACGTTCACTTGGTCACAGAGGGGTACCACAGAGTAAAATTATAAAAATCTTAAGGTACTATGTAGAACAAAAAAAGGGGAAGAGACTAGAATTTTACAAACTAAAGAACAAATTCACAAAGAACATAAAACAAATGAAATCTTTTTCGTGAATTTCAATAATTCGAATATAAAGATCCACCTATTCAAGAAAAAACGAAAAGAAGAAAATCCTTGAAAACGAGTAAATATCATGAAAAAAAAAAAAGGAAACCTCAATAGTTCGAACAAAAAGAAAAAAAATCCAGGAAACTTCTGTAGATCAACAAACGTTGGTGAAGACAACAGATTCACTGTCTTTGGTGGACGAGAATTATGGTGATGGTGGCTTTATGGATTTCGGTGGAGCGAGCATGTATGTAGTGGCTTCGATAATGGATACAACTGAGGTGGAGAAGGCTAATTATAGTAGAGGAGGCGTCGTTTTTTCGTTGTATAAGACGAATTTCAGGAGTTTTAAAGAAATTGAGGAAGGACAGATTAGAAGAATGAATTTAGGATGGAGAACCAAGATAGGGAAAGAGAGAGGGAGAAGATGAAGGGGAGAGAGAGAGAGAGAGAGGGGACGACTAGGAGAGAGGGGGACGACTAGAAGAGAGAATTAGTATTGGTCGTAAACTCGTAATATAGCGACCACATAGCGGCTAACACAAACTCAGTCGTAAATTTTGGTCTGTTGGTCTCCGTTGGTTGCCAACTTAAATTTTAGAAGCTAATATTTAGGTAGTTGCTTGTGATTATTAAAATGACCTACCTATACATTAATACACAGCAAAAAAACATACTTCCTCCGTTCTATTTTAAATGAAACGTTGGGTGAAATGACACTATTTATTGATCAATTTTGGACTCCAATTTATCGCCATCATATAAAGAAAAACATAGTCAAGTGAGATCTTGTTAGATTCGTCTCGATGCATACTATCAAATTAAAACTTTTTAATATTTTCTACGAATGCACAACTAAAGATATTAATAATTAAAGAAGCGCGTTGGGTTGCGTGAAAAAACAAACGTTTCATTTAAAACAGAACGGAGGAAGTATTTGATATCAGTGCAAAAGAATATATTATTTTTATCACAAGCATAAAAATGAAAATCACACTAGCAAAAAAAATTTAAAACCGGTCTAAAGAGCACGTTAAAAATTGCTATAAAAGCAAATCTATCGTGATTTATTTGAATTATATATGACAATACCCAAAAAGCATATTCGAAAATTGAAACACATCTTTTGTAGGGCTTAACATCCAATGCCACTGGCACCTAAAGAGAAATACAACCCACAAAAAATAGTGAAAGTATTAATGGAACTAAAAACATTTAGTTATCTTCAATTATTGGATGCTAACACACGAAAACAATGTAGGGCGTGCATCTTGGGGATTATGTAAAAGCAATTAAGTATAACCAAATAAATTGATGCGCATAATATAAAATATATAAATAGCTTGTACAGGTGATTCAATCATTATAGAATATATGTTCAATAAAAATAATATTGAGCCCTTGATTAATTAATAATATAAACATAAGAAAATAGATAATACTATAATTACTAGTGTGTCTTGGTTTTAGCATGTTACACCAAAACTTATTGTGCAAAAACATCTCACATGTGTAAACATAACTGTCTCATGTTGTTATAAAATTCTTTCATGTCATTATTGGTGTATTTCATATCATTCTAGAACCGTTTCATGTCATTTATAAAACACTTTTATGTCATTATTTGTATGTTTCATATCAATATATTGACTATTATATCATTTTTATTCAAACTTGTATATTATCTACAATTTCATCATTATTTTTAACTCTTTATATGCACTAGTACAGAATCAACGACTTGCATCGTACGCCAGACCCCCATTTTCGTCGGACATATGTCCGAAGCTACAGGCCTCAACGAAAATTTAGGACAGATGATCTGCGTCGGATAAGGAGTCGACGCAGATATAAAGCTATTTGCGTCGGACCGTAAGCAATGTCCGACGCACATGACCCTTGAGCCCCAGCACTAGCAGCATTCAGCATGCATGAAATGATAGGCATCTTCGTCGGATGCTTAGCAATGTGGCACACAGATGAAGAGCCATTTGCGTCGCACATTGCCAACATGCGACGCAAATTACACTAGTGGAAAAAAGTTCAACCGCTCCGGTCAAAAAGGCCTTACAGTCCGGTTTTTGGTCTGGAGCGGTTGACAAACTTCAACTGCTCCAGTCCAAATGACTAGTCAAATTATCCGGTTTTAGACGAAAATTGGATTAGTTGACCGGTCAACTGATCCGGTTTTCGACTAAAACGGGATCAGCTGAGTTTGAATGAACATAAAAAAAAGTGTGCGTCCAGTTGAAGAATTAGTTGAGGGGAGATAATAAACCAAAAAAAAACAGATTTGCAAATTTATAATAGACAAAGAACAAATTCCATAACGGAAAATAAATTAAAAAAAAAAAGAAACTAGACAAACTGAATCATATCAGTGTCATTAATGTACAATGAAGATTTGAAAAATTATAAAAAAACGAAAATTACAAACTAAATATATAAAAATAAAAAAATCAAATCTGGAATTTATGCAACAACACTAGAAAACCGGAATTACAACGAAAATAAAATCAAAGGCTCTAACTCGTTGAACGACGAAAGAAAATTGAGAGAGGAGAATTGCTACGACGAAAGAAGATTGAGATTATTTGTAAATCGCCCCCAAAATGAATCGACGAACGAAGATTGAGATTGTTTGTGATTGCCTCCAAAATGAAATGACGAACGAAGATTGAGATTGTTGACGGCGACAATGACAACTCGTTTCACCTTGCGAGCACGAGAGAGGATGAGTTAGAGAGAGAGAGAGAGACATGGGAGGGAAATCACGGTTTTCTCAAACCACTCTTGCTTTTTCGTCTATGTCAATGGCGATTGTGAAAACTGGTGGTGTGGTGGTGGTTTTCTGTGTCGGTGAGGAAATAAGGGATAGAGGGGAGAGGAGATGTTGTTCGTGGGGGTGAGAAAGAAGAGAGGAAAGAGGAGAGAGGAGAAATTTAGGGTTTCAGAGGGAATGGGGCGAATGAGAGAGGGATTAGGTTTTGGGAAATAAATTGGGCGAATGAGAGAACAAGGGGGAGTGAGCTGGGCCGCGTTATTTATAAGGCTCAAATTATCTTATTAGGTTCCTTATATGGATCGGATCAATTTCTAAAATCCCATTTTCTCCCACATTAACGAAAGCGGATTAACTAATCTGGTCATGTGAACCGGATCAGTTAACAGACTAACGGATTAGTTTTCTATTAACTGATCCAGTTCACTGAAGGACCGGATCAGTTAATCAGCCCAATTTTCCCTCCCAAATATTCTCGGATTTACGGATTTGGTTTTAACAAAACCAGATCTGTTGTGTTGTGACATATGCTTTTTCCACTAATAGTGTGATGTTCTATGAAAAAAAAACAATATCAAAGCATGGATGCTTTAGTACTGCATCCGAGGAAAAACCCAACCCCCTCAAAAACATGAAAATTTCGACAATTTCACTGATATTTTCGATATATACAATAGAAGTAGTAGAACTATAGTAGGAAATTGTAAGCAATAAACCAACAAAACCATAAAACAACAAACCTAACTTTAATTTCTTTGGTAATATACAAAATTCCATAATTTACAAACCGAACAACAAAACAATAAACAAACAAAATTTACAATGCCGGCAAGGGAAGTAGAGATTTATGACAATATATATAGCATCAAAATTCCAGAATACTCTTGAAATTTAAAACAACAACGAAAAGGTGGAAATTTACAACGCAAAGACAATGAACAAGACCGCAACGATTGAACAAGGAAAATGATGAATATTCGGCTATCCTCCCTTGCTTGCCACACTCCAGAACCATTGCTTAAATCCACTGCTTAAACTCGCTTAAACTATCATAAACTCCCTTGCCTGTCACACTCCAGAGAGAGAATGAGAGCGGCTATGATATTTTTAGGGTTTGGAGAAATAAGTGTGTAGCGGGGTGTGGGAGAGTTTTATATGACTCTAAATTGCTTTAATCATTTCTGTCGTGCGGAAAGCATTAACGATGCAAATCTTTCTCTAATGATGGTTGTGTCACATCTCGTGGCCCATCCGATGCAAATCATGGCCCAAAACTACTTTGTTCCTTCAGCATTTACGTCGCGTGCGTATCAATATCTGATGCAAATCATTTTTCCCCCATTTGCAGTAGTGATTTGCGTCGAATGCTCTAGCCAAACTGACGGACATTACTTATAATCTCCTCAACTTTCTAATGCAAATGCTTTATGTCTATGTGTACTCCTCACTTTAAAAAAAGAAATGTGTAAGTGCATGGTATCGAACACATGACCTTTGGAATGAAAAGTTAAAACTTAACCATCAATACACTATGGATTTGTTGTCTAATGTTTCAAATAAAATATGATAAAGTCTTGTAATAAGTATACTTAACTAAAAAGACTTGAACAAGTATATACATCTCTAACACTCTTATTACGTAACTTATAAAAGAATATTGATGTCATATTTTCTTACCACAATTCCTTTTAAGGTATTGTTTTCAAACTCAAACCTTTCAATTTTTCTTTACTTATCACGTTGTGACGTGAATTTTTCAATTTCTTAATGGACAAAAAATACCAAAAGTAGCAAAATAAATTATAAAATTTAAAAATAATAACATATTAGTTTATTGTAACTGACCCGAGGCATCGCCCGGGCAAAAAAAAACTAGTTCTTTATAATAACATATCATATTGTAATTTCTCCTTGTTCCTAGTGGCATCAGCGCTCATAATTGAATCCCTTAGCTGTGCCACTATTGAATCTTTCCCGAAATACTTGATTCCCACCTTAAGATGCACCCAAACTGGCAGAGTTTTAATCATCAATCCGTCTTGCATGGACCCGGTTCACATTAAAAATAGTGTGGACTAGGCCCAGACACGTGACCCGGTACACAGTACTCACTTTCACTTTCTAAAAATGCGCGATTTTCTCTCTCTTCAGTATTTCCAAAATTCGTGATTTTCTCTCTCTTCAGTATTTCCAAAATCCGCGATTTTCTCTCTCTTCAATATTTCCAAAAACCAAAGATTATATCGCTATAAAATTTCTGCAAATTATTTTCTCTGTCCATTCAAATTATTTCTCAATTTCATACGAAACCTAAATTTACGTACATCTCATTCAGAATCAAATTATTGTTCTTCGACAAATTTCCTATTCAATTGAACAACTATGACAAATTCATGGAAAATTCGTCTTTAATCGATCAAACAGATCTCAATCAGACTATTGTAGCATGTAATATAGACGAATAGCATCACAATTCAATCCAAAATGAGCATCGAGATCCACTCGTAATAGATCTCAATAATACACCAAGTTTTGAAGGTAACAGCATCGAAGTCAATAATTTCATTTGTTTGATTCAGCAAAACACTAACACTATAATTTTATGTAGATAATGTGGTGCTGTTTCATGATGAGCTAGAAAATCAAGTTGACGAGCAATATGTTGTAGTATCAATTGATGAATCTAATTCAGCTGTCATTCCAGGTAAATAGTTACACTATATGATATAGTGTGTGTGAGTAAAGCATAAATAGTTACACTATATCATACGTACATACACTATATCATAGATAGGTAAACTATATTATAAATAGGTACACTATATTAGATGTAGAAAATATTTACTTAAACGCATTACAAAATGGACTAAAATTCACAAATACACTATATCACACACCCATACACTATATCAAAAATAGATACACTATATCATATATACATACACTATAACAAAAGTGACAAAAATATCTTCATTCTTTTATAAGAGATACACTATACCACACAGAAATACACTATAGATTATTACACTATATCAACTATATCAGTTACACTGTCACGTACATACACTATATCATACATGGGTACACTATATCATACATACGTACACTATATCATATATAAATACACTATATCATAAATAGATACACTATACCACACAGAAATACACTATAGAATATAACAAAAATATTGCGTACTGTGAAACACAAAAATGGACTAAAATTCACAAATACACTATATCATACATAAATACACTATATCATAAATAGATACACTATATCATATAGGAACAAACTAGTAGATATAGAAAATATTTACTTAAACGCATTACAAAAACATGCACTATATCATACATAAATACACTATATCATAAATAGATACACTATACCACACAGAAATACACTATAGAATATAACAAAAATATTGCGTACAGGTTCAAAAATACACTATAGAATATAACAAAAATACACTATAGAATATATCAAACACCCATGCACTATATCATAAATAGATACACTATATCATATATACATAGACTATAATAAAAGTGACAAAAATATCTTTGTTCTTTTATAACAGGTTCAACTGAACAATCACTGAATAAACATGAAATTGGAGGAGTTTTACTTGGTCAAGTAAGACCAACATTGGATGATATACATGAGCTATATTGTCAGCATGCTGCTATAGTAGGGTTCAGTGTTAGAAAATCCAAAAATAGAAAAAAAGAAGGGACATCAATTGTGCATCAAAAGTACTACGTATGCTCTGCTCAAGGGAAAAGAAATACCAAAATCAAAGAAAAACAGGGAGAGAATAATACAGATATAATGATACAAGACAGCAATTCAAAGAAACAGAGGACAAGAAGAGTTATGATCACAAGAACTGAATGTCCTGCTCTGATTAGAGCAAGGATGAACCCTGACGGACACTATGAGATTGTGCAGCATGTTATAAAACACAATCATCCACTTACAAGACAACCACTATATGATATATTAGTTTTTTTAAATCACAATCCACTATATGTTTGTCAATTTATACTATCATAAAGAAACACACTATATCATAAACAAAAGCCACTATATGATACCAAAAAGCACTATATCATATACAAACCCACTATATATTTGTCAATTTATACTAAGAAATGCTTTCATCATAATTTCAAAAACAAATTTGTCTTACCAATTCAACACCAGCATCCAGTTTTGAAATGTTATTCAAGTCTTGAATTTGAAACTTCCAACATGTTATCAAATCATCAATGCGTTTAGCATCAGATTCATTTTCAAGCACATGCAATAATGCAGCCTGCAACATAAGAGCTCATATTATCAATAAATAAATAATGCAGGCAAAGATAAAGAATTCAGCACCATAAAAATATATTAGAAAAAGTTCTTACACTCTGAGAAGAAGTAAAGTAAAACTTTTTTGGAGGAGAAGAGAGACTGAGTTCATTCATATTCATCATTCTTGCCCAATTATCTATAACTGATTCGAACATCTCAGTCTCTGTAGCAACCGTCCAAATCTCACTCCGAGGTATAGAGAAGAACACTTCATCCAGCTGAAAGATCTCTTCACTGCAACGAGCAACCAAATTTTAAGCATATTTTCAATAAAAACAATACATTAAACAAATTTCATTCAAAAATTTACCTCCCATCTAAAGGATGTTGATTTTCGAACAATAATCAACAGCCTCCCTTAAAAATATTGGGAGATCTTGCATCACATCTTCAAAATCTTTCATCATCTTTGAAAGATGAGTGAAAGGACCCTCAATCGCATATTCATCCAGCCTTAGAGTTGACTTGGCTGGACCCCTAGACAAAGCATTTTGGAAAACAGATCCATGTATTCTCCTCCACGGACATGTCCTCGCTTGCATCATAAAAAACGTTGTTGACAACGTTCGGATGATGTCATTTGTCTTCTGACTCATTTGAGTCACTATAAAGCTAGGGAAAGCAGTAGTACAAGGATTAGACACCTCTTCCCAACCAGCTGGCAAATCCTTCACAGCATATGCAATCGATACCATTTCATCAAAGTACTTCTGATAAATTGAACTTGACAAAATTTTGTCAAGATCATCTTGGGAAGGATTATCGGAAGGAGGATTGCTAGCCACATAAGAGTCCTTCAAACTCTTTAAAGCATCTATGTGGCAATGAGAGACGAGCTTCCAAATCCCTCTTCCACAAAGAACCACATAGCATGAAGCTCCTACAAAAATCAAAACAAATTACTAATTTGTAATAGTCTATCAAAACAAGACTAACTATATGAAAATAACACCAACTATATGAAAATAACACTATATTAAAACGGCACATTATTCAATTTTTACAAGGAACTATATCAAATATTAAAACCACACACTATACCACATACGTACACTATATCATATAGACCAACACTATATCGATCCGAAATACACTATATTAAATTATTCTAAATTTTTACACTATAAGTAACACACTATAGTACACACTATATCACATACAATACCACTATATCAAATACAACACCACTATATCAAACACAAACATAATATCACATACCAGCATCACATAACCACACAATCACATAAAACTACACTATATCACATAAAACCACACTATATCACTCAAAATTCTACTATATCAAAAATTAATATTATTCTAAAATTTGAACTTACATCTCTAGCTTGTGTAGTAATTTCTTCATCGGTGAGACTTCCGGTGGAAGCTGAAACCGAATATGAAGCTTGCCCTTCACCTTCCTCTTGGGCGCAGCCTTCTTTGGTACATCAAGTACTTCTACTTCCTCCACTTCCCGTATCATCACTCAATACGGGACGGGGTACATACTCAACTTCAATTTTTTTTTGAACGGGCTTCATCCGGGAGAAATCAACTTGCCCATCATCGGTGAAGTAAAACTTAGCACTTATTGGATAAGTTTCATCCAAAGAAACCACTTCCAAACTTATCACATAGTACTTCACGACGAATTCTCTTGGCAATTGACTCATTATTCCAATGACCCAACAGAGGCAGTCGTGTTGGAGGCACGCCATCACCAATCTGTAGGTGATGGAAGTAAATCAACTGTAACAATACTATACACCCAGTATAATGCCCCCGAGCACCTTTAGCAAACAGTGAATTCTTGAACAACACATTCGCATGCATCAACCTATCTAAAATATATTTACACCAATTCAAACGAGGAATTCTCCGAACCTCATTTACAAGAAGAACAAGTCTCAAATCCAGTGTGTTATTTGCAAGCTCGGAGCTAAAAAAAGAAGAAAAAGCAAATAACACATACAACTTTTGAAAAATCTCGCCACCATCAACTAAATTCCTTAACACAGAATAAACAACGAGACAAAGGAATTTGCCCTTTATCCCGATCAACTCCAAAGTACTCCCTCCAGCTTGCTTTCAACTCAAAATGCGGATTCTCCGCATTAGGTCCCCTGGACACATCCACCACATCCTGTCCTTCAACCAGAGGGAGTTGAAGCACATCATAAACATCAAATTGATTAACCTTGAACTCTTTTGCATAACCTACCTTAAACATACCAGACCCACCATCAAATCTCTCCACCAACCATCCACTTAAAGAATTATTAGTTCTGGAAATCTTTAAATCCAGCAAAGATCCAAAACCAATTTCAATAACAGCTTTTTTCTGTTCAACACTAAAAGCTTCATTCAGCTCACAAAGCCTTTTACCACAAGCAAGTAGTTTTGAACAGGTTTACCCTCCGTCCTTCAAAGATCAATGTATATTTTCCTCTTCTTTGGAGCTTGGAAGGTATCCTTCCGAACTACACCTTTTACCCTTTTCTTGCTTTTTGCTTCTTCTTTTGTTACAACAGGATTACCAGCATCAGTTCCTTCATTACCAGGAACTTTAGCAGAATCCATTCCTTCACTAACAGCAGGATTAGCAGCATCACTTCTTCCATCCTGCTGTTCAACAGATGGATTACTAACATCATGTCCAGCGTGTTCTGCAACAAAAAACAATTGTATAGAACATACACTATATCAGCCTAAAACACACTATATAATGTCAAAACATACTATATCATGGCCAAATACACTAATACAACACTAACATAATATATAAATGTCAAAACACACTATATGATGTCAATATACACTATAATCAAAAACACTGTCAAAGAACTATCACAGATTTACAGCAACACTATCATTTCAAAATATACTATATCATTTAAAAATACACTATATCATATCAATATACACTATATCATCTCAAAACACACTATATGATATCAATATACACTATCCAAAACACTGCCATAGAACTACTACAGCAACACTATATCATTTTAAAATACACTATATCATATCATATCAATATACACTATATGATCTCAAAACACACTATATCATTTCAAAATACACTATCCAAAACACTGCCATAGAACTACTACAACAACACTATATCATTTTAAAATACACTATATCATATCAAAACACACTATATCATCTCAAAACACACTATATGATATCAATATACACTATCCAAAACACTGCCATAGAACTACTACAGCAACACTATATCATTTAAAAATACACTATATCATATCAATATACACTATATCATCTGAAAACACACTATATGATATCAATATACACTATCCAAAACACTGCCATAGAACTACTACAGCAACACTATATCATTTTAAAATACACTATATCATATCAAAACACACTATATTATTTCAAGACTAATAAAAAGTAGTATAATTACAAATACACTATATATTTACAAAATAAACTATATCATGTCAAAATATACTATATCATCACAAGAAATAATACAATTACAAATTATCACAAAACCTAAAAATAAAAAAAAAATAAAAAACTCCAAAAATCGCACAAAAATCAACAAAAATTTATCATGCAAACGATAAAAATCGCACAAAAATGAACGATGAGTAATTAAAACTTAAAAAAATCGAAACTCCAAAAAATCGCACAAAAATGAACGAATAGTAATTCAAACTAAAAAACATCAGAACTCCAAAAATCGCACAAAAATCAACATAAATTTATCATGCAAACAATAAAAAGCGCACAAAAAATGAACGAGGAGTAATTCAAACTAAAAAACATCAAAACTCCAAAAATTATAAGAAATTATAGTAAAAACCAAAATCAACAACATAATTACCATCAGTATGAGCAGTTCCACTAACACCACGAAACTCCGATTCCTCTGCACGACCACCAAGAGATGAACGCAAACCACTACGTTTTGGAAAATTCCGATTACCGATCGTCTTCTTTCCCATTGCTAAATTCAAACGAAAAGATTACACAGAATTGAAAATGAAGAAGTTAGGGCAGAGAAGATTACACAAAACTGAACTTGAAGAGAGAGAAAATGAAGAAGTTAGGGCAAAGAAGATGATAGTGATTACTCAGAGACAAAATGCAGAAGTTACAAGAGAACGAAGTAGTGGGAAGAAGTTATGAGGAGAGAGAAAATCTGAGGAAATCTGAGGAGAGAGAAAAACTGTAGGCGGCAAAAACTGAAAACCGTAATCATTACTATTCCCTCAACTCACGTGATATGGATCGGGTGCACACTAATTAGTGTGCACCGGGTTCATATTAGTTTTTTTATTTAATCATATCCTTCTCAAAATCCATATCATGTGTATAAGGCTTCAAAATAAGAGGTCAGTTATCAAAAAAATAGTGACCATGTAATATCTTATCCCTAGGGTCCATAGCTTTGAGTCTCACTAGGAATATCCTCTTTTTCTCCGGAGCAACCTTATACACATCAAAAACAACCTCCAAATCTTGCATATGAAACCTTCCATAACTTGTATTAGTGGATAAGCACCAATAACATAACATGATATAACATAACATGAATATCATTAAGATGAATTGGAACTGAATTTAATTTGCAATTTTTGTCTAGTCCAGATTCTCCATCTCCAATTCTAGTATAAACATTACATATTCCAAAATTAATTTCCACAACAGTCTCAATTTCATCACCATTATCATTCAAATCAGAAGCAACCTCATTAAACTACTGTAAAATTGGGACAAAAGACGTACCTAAACTCACTCCTGGCAACCTACTTTGAGTTTTTGGACGATTCTCAGCACTACAATGCATCGATTGTAGCCATTCGTTCAAAGTGTGACAGATTTCAAATTGTTGCGCAAATGTTACAATGATGTTTTTGGATTAGCACCAACACTTCAACCAAAATCCAACTCCTCTATTCCTCAAACTTCATCAATTGATTTTGTTTTAAGCACCTGCAAATCCGAAAATTATAAGATCAAATCACATCTTCCTTATCCCATGATTAAGGCGCTGTACATCGTAAAAATCTGTTTTAATATACGCCTTCTTTTTCTCAATAAATTCAACACTTGTAAAGATAGATGTTCTTCGATAATCTTAACAATTGTATTCTTATAGGGTTTTTTAAACTCTTTTTCTCTCTTATCCGATGGTCTAGATTTTCTTTCCATCTATGTCCTTCCACTTTATTTAATTTGTTTTTCGTGCCAAGAATAATTAACTTTTTTGATAATTAAGAATAATTAACTTTATTGTGAAACAAAATGAGCAATAATTAATAAATATATTCGTACATGTTGAAATTATAAATTACTAGCTTTATATGCACGCGATGCGTGCGAAAATATGTACAAAATTAAAATAATTGATAATTACGTCTTATAAATTAGGGATTTTTAAATTTTAAATAAGTCTATCCCGCTAAATTATTTTTTTTTTTTCAAAAATTTAATTGAGAGGAAGTAAATGTTCACTAATTTCTTTTTGTTATGCCTTTTTGAATCTTTATAACTTTTTTTAATTAAATAGATAATTACATCCTTTTTTTCTTTTTCTATTTTTTTCGTCTCCCGCCCCTATTGCCATTTTTTTTAGAGGAAAAGGGACAATTCATTATTCAAGGGACAAAGAGTCCATATAAGTACATAAGGGGAAACATCTCTAGGGGCATACAACTCCCAACATTGTTCAATACCAAATTGAATAACTTTAGCTAAATGATGAGCTACCGAATTTCCATCCCTTTCCACATGAGCAAAAGAAACAAAATCAAACTCATTACATAAATGTAAAATATCACCTAAAATGGAGTCCAAATCCGAGAAGAAAAAATCGTCTTTAGCAAGGCAGGAGATTAACACTTAGTGAGTCCGACTCAAGAATCACATTATTCAACCCATGGCTTTTAGCCAATCTAGCTGCCAAATGGATGGCTTTGCATTCGGCTACGTCCGGAGGCCACCACGCACGCGTTATTCTTACCGCCAAGAAGTTGACCTTGCCCAAGTGGTTTCTAGCAACCACTCGGAATTTTGCTTTTAAGATTGCCCCAAATTTCCATACTCAACTGTTCAAAAAAGATTGTTCTACTTCTTTCTAAGATAACATAATTCCCACATTCTTTCTACTTTTCTTCTACCCCACACGCAAAATCAAAACAAAACTACATACATACTCAATATAACTCCCAAAAAATGTAAAAGACCGATAATGCGGCAAACAAACAGAGATGGAGAAAGTCGTATATAATTAAATATGTGACATGACAATTTCATATATTAAAAAGGAAGAATGTTACACGATGTGAAATTAACAAAGAAAAGTACCTTTTGAAGGACGAATTTTTTGCAATTTCAGGGGATTTGTTAGTTTCATCCTTGGCTTTCGGAGCGGATCGTAGTGGATACCTATGCTTCAATTTCCCTTTTTCCAATAAAGTAAGCATATAGTAAACTTACCAGTGTTCAATTAGACAAAAGTATCAAAAAAATCAAATTAGGAGAATTCACCATAAATTCTACATAATTTCGTATGAATGATTACCTAGGATCATTACATGTGCTTTCTCAATATACCAAAGAGATGGAACAATTCCGATATGAATGTTGCACGACATTGGCGATTAAGAAGCATAGCAAAGCGAACCGACAAAAAAATTTAGCATACCATCTTTACACCTCACAAATTTGAAATCCCACATCAAAAGCAGATTGAAAGGAAGACGATTTATGCATGACCTAAATCATACAATTATTGAGACATTCAAAAAAAAAAAAAAAACCTTGTGCTGACTTGCAACAGCCCACACATTAAAGCTGATGTTGTTGATATTCCACGGTCTCAACACTGAAATAGAATCGAGAAAACCAAAAAAAATACTCCTTAATATCATCTGTATGACATAGGCACAGAGCTAAGAATAATAGAGGTCGCAAGCAAGTAGAAAATCTTTAACTGAAAATATATGTAGACCATGAATTATCACTTGGAATCATGACTTCGAGAGCAAATCTCTCTCATATTGAGAAAGCAGACCAAAGGGATCGAAGGGAAATTAGACCCAATACCACAATTTCGCAATTTAGACCCTTGGAGACAGCAACCCAACACAGCTGACCACGAAAACGCTCAAATTCACTATCTCTAATATATCCTAAGTCCAGCAATCAATTATTGATACTACAAACTAATTAAACAATCGAACCTATTCCTTTTTGTATTAAGACGACGAAATCAAACATGAATTTTATAATAACCACAAACAATTACACACATATTATATAATCTTCATAATCGAAATCAATAAACAAATCAGTAGTACTATAAATACATGCAACTAATGCTTCTTCAAGTAATCCTTCGTTAAACTCATAATCACGCATTGATAAATAACTTAAATCAATCAATAAGAACAAAAGTAACCGCAAAAAAAGTAGAAATTGAAGATTTACCTTCCATCGAACAATATACTCCTCTTCTTTCTGAAAAACATAACTGTTAAATTTCTCGATTTCAGCATCTAAAACACAGACGAAGTTATTTACCCTTATTTCTTTAATAAGGGGAAACTGTTAAATTTCTCGATTTTAGATTAGATAGCTTTGAATTTGCCATAATTTTCATGATCAGATTGAGAAAATGGAGGAGAGAGAAATAAGGGGAACATTTCAGGGTGGAAAGGGAGGTGTTAGAGAGAGTTCATAAGGAAAAAGACGGTGGAAAAGAAAAAAAAATCCTTTACGGTACTCCGGCGGGGTTCCCTGCATTTGGAGGAAATGATTATTTTACTTCCAATTGAGAAGGAAAGAGAAAAGAAAAAGAGAAAGAGAGAATATTGTAGAGGATGATGAAGTTTCGGACGGAAAATAGAGACTCAAATTTGAAAATTCAGGCGGTTTCTTTAATTTAAATATTTTTTCTTCAACAGTTTTTTTTTTTTTTGATAAATTTCTTAAACGGTTTTACTTTCTTACAGACTACAGGCAGTTTATCTTTTGTCATTTTTTTATTTTTTTCTTTTTCTATTTTTGGATGTAATTTACCTATTTAGTGAGGGTAAAATAGGATTTTTTGTATTTTGGTGTCCCCCCTAGTTGCCATATAGAATAGAGATACTTTTAATTACAGGACCCACATTCGCGCTGATATATTTTGCTTAAACCCAATATTTTGTTTCAGTATGATCTACAACACAATTGATTCATGACCCAAACTAAAATCTGTCCTGCGTTTTATTTAGAAAATAGGTACCCCAACTTTTCAAATTGCTACCTTACTTCTAGATACTAATCTCAATTAAAGATTTTCTATTAGTAAGGTTTTTTTGTGAGACGTTTAGAAACTTTAGAGGTACAATGTGAAAAGGTCAAAAAGTTCGGATACAACATAAATTTCGTAAAACACAGGGACACTACGTAGAAAAACCCTTTTGATTTTTTTTAAAAAGGATAGTGAAATAGAATGGGTAACTTATGAGTTGAAAACACACTCATAACAAATACAAGTATTATGTACTGAACCAATTATTCACTAACCAATCAATCAATTCAGAAGATATTTACTCCATACAATAACAAATGCAACATTATGTAACTTTCATGAGCTCACCCAAATTTGTTGGGACAACCTAGTGGTGTCAGAAACATATCTGACCGCTGGGTCAACTTGATACTGACCTGACTTGAACCTGGTTCGACCTGTGAGGGACTGTCCCAAGACCTGACCGAAACCTGACCTGGGATTACCCAGACCTGACGGGCACCCGGCAAGATTATATTCTGACCTGACCACACAAACCTGCATTCAAACCCGAACCTGACCGTATCTCAATCAGATATTAACCCTAAACCCGATTAGGCCCAGTAAATACCTGGTTCAACCCGATTTGTTTATGACTGACCCGAATTCAACTAGAATTTTGTTGAACTAGATAAAATAAGATCTGCCTGATTTGATCAAATTTTTCAAGCCAACTTATTTGGACGACTAAACTCAATAAAATTACTAAAATTCAATTTTTTTTTCTATATCTATAAAATCATTTAAATATGTTAATTTATAAAATTGCTTACATTTAATAATTAATTAAAAAAAAATTAAATTACATTCTCAATTTAAGGGTTAAACTTTGAATATCATGTACTTGTTTTAGGATATTTTAAGAATACAATTGTTTTTTATTATTTTTTTTAACATATGTTGTATGATTACTATAATCTCAAATTAGCTCTCTCAATTTCGTATGTGCTATGTACTTGTTTAAAGTTTTATAAACTCAATGAAAATATATATTAAATCAAGTGAGAAGTTATATAATGTAAGGAAGAGTGGAGACAAATATTTATGATATTGAATAAAACAATAGCTATTAACAATATATATTATATATTAGTCTCCAACTAATATACACATACAAACAAATTATTAAATATATGTATCTACTACATTGCTCACTATCTAGACAAACTAGATTAAGTTCTATTTTAGAGTTGTTATTGAATCTCAATCCACAAGCACAATAGCAGCCCACAAGCACGGCACCAGGAGCATCCCACAAGCACAGCATGTCAGCACCATCCCACAAGCAGCAGCACCATCCCACAACCACCACAACAACAAAAGCAAAAAAAACATAATAAAATTTAACATTAAAACCAGTATATTATATATGGGGTGTGCTATATACAGCAAAAAAAAAAAGGCTAAATACAGCAAAACATATTAAAAGACTAATCTACCCTTTCGGGATCATCTATGACATATGACCCCCTTTTGGGGGGGTCATCTATGACAAATGACCCTGCTTTGGGGGGGTCATCTATGACAAATGATATGGGGGTCATCTATGACAAATGACCCCCTTGTAGGGGGGTCATCTATGATAAATGACCCTATTCCCGCCATACCCCTACCGCGTCAAACATATAATATAACCTGACACGAAAACTTTAGGCGCCGGCTATTATGTTAGGGGGGATGCGATAGGCCCATTTTAGAATTTTTCCCAACCCTAACACATCCAACTTTATAAATAAATGTGACACGTTGGCTTGTGTGCACAAGTACTTACGGCAATGTATTTTGCTGTATTGCTGCACCCCTGCGTACGAGATTTTTTTTTATTTAAAAAAATTAAAATTAACCATGGTTAAGTTAGGCATAATTTTAGATGCTATATTTAGCCTTTTTTTGGCTGTATATAGCACTTATGTTACATATAGCATGAATTTACTAAAAAAAGAAAATATATATTATAAAACAATTTCATATGGAGAAGGTTGATTCAGAGCATCAACTTGCTTCCATTTTCTTCTCGTTCCAAACTGTGATGTTAATAATTCGATAAACAAGGGCACATCTCCATCTTCTATGTTCCAAACTTTGATGTTAATAATTTGATAAACAAGAGTGGAGAATGTTAAACATGAAACAACTTTTCAGATTGTTCATTCAAACATATTAAACAACTTCACATGAATGTTCGAAAATTTCACAAATTTTCAGATTGTTCATTCAAACATATTGAACAACTTCACATTAATGGAAACTCGATATTAAAAAAAACAACCAAAGTTCATCATCACATTCGAAACTCAAACAATAAAAAATCAGACATCTTACATAAAACAAAAAAGATCAAAAAAAAAAAGAAATTAGAAAATCAGACATCTTACATAAAACAAAAAAGATCAAAAAAAAAAAGAAATTAGAAAATCAGACATCCTACATAAAACTAAAAAGGAAATTAAAAAATCAGACTTCTTACATATAACAAAAAAGATAAAAAAAAGGAAATTAAACAAACATGAGATAAACAGTCGATCGAGGAGAGAGAGAAACAATGGCGGATTTTTTTGTTTTTCAGTGAGATCTTTATTTTTCCAGCGAGATCTTGTGTGAAGAGAGTGAAGACGGAGAGTCTGAGAGGCAGAGTATGAGAGAGTTAGGTTAATTTTAGGGTTTCAAGATAGGGGTTAGTTTTTATAAGGGGGTTGTTTCAACCGTTGGATTAGATCTAACGGTTAGGATAGAAAGAGAGGAGAGGTGAGGGATCTGAAAAAGAAGGGGAGATTGGATCGTTTTGGGCCGTTGGATCAACAAGATTTTGCTCTTTTACAAATCAATGGCTAAAATTTAGGATCCGTGTGTTTGTTTTTTGGCCAATGAGATATGAGAAATGATAATGCTTAATTGCTTATGGATTATGGCAAAAAATTATTGAAAAACCAATTAACAATTTGTTATTATTATTATTATTGTTATTATTATTATTGTTGTTGTTGTTGTTATTGTTGTTGTTGTTGTTATTATTATTGTTATTATGTTATTTTATTATTATTATTATTTCGAATCATAATGCTTACCATAATCGAGTCATTTATATTTTATATAAATTCAGTAATTGATCGTATATGCGTAGTTAATATATAATACTCATTATTATTATCGTTAGTTATACTATTAGAGCATATTAATTAAGAGTCGATAGTCATTAATAATCAATTGTGTATTAGCTAGAATGGTTTCAATATTATTATATCGTACTAAAATATTTAAGCCTACTGATAAAATAGTTTGTTTATAGTCACATATATATATACAAAGTTAAGAGAAGACCATAAGCACTATACTAGTATTAAACTATAGTATAACCTAAAGACAATTAACTTAAATAATCTTATAATTTATAAAGATAAGGGAGTAACCGAGTAACTGACTAAGTGTTAAGTTACTATATGGTTGTTAACAAGTTACTATCTAGTAACTAGTAAGTACTTGTTAACTACTTTACTTATGGTTGTTACTTGTTAACAGTTAACTTATTGATTTTACTTTTTAATAAGTTATAGTTAGCTTTTTATAGGGGAGAATGATTTGGGGGTATAATTTATTTATTATTATTATTGTGCAACATATGAACCATCGTTATAATCACTTAGGCCTCATATGAACCGTCGTTGTAAACATATGAATGTATGATTGTCATTTGTTATAGTATTATAACATATCAAGAGTCGTTATACTAATTTATAATCAATAGAGTATTAGATTGGTTTTACAATTATTTTGATACCAATTTTATGCTAAAATGATTAAACATATTGATAAAATATTTTGTTTATACTTTATCGTATATAGTCACAACATAATACATATATACCGCGTTATTTCTGTTATTGTTATTGCTATTATTAGCATTTGCAACTATTACTATTAGTATTTATATTGTTATATTCCTGTTCTTATTTGTATTACTACTGCTATTGTTAGCATTATTATTATTATTATTATTATTATTATTATTATTATTATTATTATTATTATAATTATTATTATTATTATTATTATTATTATTATTATTATTATTATTATTATTATTATTATTATTATTATTATTATTATTATTATTATTATTATTATTATTATTATTATTATTATTATTATTATTATTCTCATTATCATCATAGCTATTTATAAACTTATATATCAATCATAATGCTTATAATAATAAATCATTTATATAAAGCTTGAAATTGATCGTCTACTTGTTATTATTGTCGATGGTTGTAATATATAATATTAGAACATATGAAGAGTCGTTTTATTCCTTTACTCATAAGAATGGTTTTACGCAGTTGATTTGTCGAAATAAGAGTTGACTAAGAGAATACACTAAACATCACGGTAAACAATATAGTGTTAGTTATCCGTTATCATCCATATATTTATCCCACACGCACATATGTATATATATATATGTCGATCTTAATACTTTTAATAATATGATTCGTTTACAAAATCCATAACAAAATCAAAATGAATCGACCAGGAGTTAACCGAATAAGTTGAATTGACGTTCAATAGTGAATGGATCCGATGCTTCACAATCATCGAACTAAGGTCATTAATGATTCAACCCGAGTACAATTGACTCTACCCAAGCGTACATGAAACCCAAATACGACATGCGCAAACCCGGTTAAAAAATGTCCACGGGCGACCATACCCGGAATGGACCGACTTGTAAATGAAACGCTCGACACTGTCCGGCACCCGACAATCCCATGATTCAAATGTGATCGACCCAGGTTGAACAAAACCTCGACCAATCACGACCTTGGGCACCGATTGTCGGAATCGTGACTGTTTGGGTCGACTGGTTCATCGTGGGTATACCCGAAACCTGTTTGAGAACCTTGTTTTGACACCACTAGGACAACCCTGCATATAATAAATTTTTGTTGCAAGACCGATTCAAATAATTGGTGAAACCCATCAACCCATCCAGTTGTATTCCAAAGGACAATGACAGGCGGCGCGTCAAAATTGAAAAACCCATACGAGGAATTTATTTGGGGGCAAAACATGACGCCCGAGTCCAATGTACCAAGAACATCAGCATGGCAGCGAAACAAACCCCCCACCACCCCCCTCTTCCCCTCCTCACTCTCTCCTATACTTGGGTAACGTGTGCAATGCGGGTATGTAGAGTGCTTTAAATGTTAGGCACCTCCCCTAAACAAGTGCAAATTGCAAAGGGACATGTGGGAAGAGATGGGCCAACTTTTGAATTGTATTAATTATTATAGGGTTTTTCTACATGAGCCCTTGTATTTTACGAAATTTATGTTGTACCCGACTTTTTTCAAATGTTCATGTTCTACCCCTAGACTTTCTAAACGTTGCACAAAATACACGATATCAAACAGTAGATTTTGGGACTTTCTTACCATGTGGGTGTAGAGCCGGATTTTTCTTAGGTTTGGGATATAATCTGAGAAATTGAAGGCTGAGCGAGGTTTGGAGTAGGATTTTCTATTAGTAAGGGTATTTTGTGTGACGTTTATAAAGTTTAGGAGTATTTTGTGTGACGTTTATAAAGTTTAGGGGTACAATGTGGAGAGTTCAAAAAAGCCGGTACAATGTAGAATTTCGTGAAACATAGGGGCACTACGTAGAAAAACCCATTATTATATATAATTGGATAGGATAAAGAAAAAAAAATGGCGGTGTAGACAAAAAGTACTTCCAAGTGAGATCGATCTATTAGAAAGAGAGAGAAATCATAGGATAAGCCTAGCAATGTTGGGACTGGGAATTGAAGAAGGGTAAGGAGTAAGGTTAGTGGCAGGTGAGAAGAAAAGAGTAGAGATGATAATAGGTAGGGTAACGTTAGACCCTTATTCATATCCTAATATTTTGATTTAGATTCATACCCTATGCATACTCATAGGGCAAACAAATTTAGGACCCTTACCCGTAACCAAAGGATCCGACAGGGTACGGGTAGGGTCTAGGGTCTAGGGTCTAGAGTGGGTCCAATACAAAAAAAAAATCGCTTACATTTTCATGTGTATATATATAATTGTTAAGCACAATTCAATATATAAAGTTGTCAATTACAAACAAATAAAAATTGTAAAAAGTTATTATTTGCAAACTTTATGTTGAGATGAATCTAATAAGATTTCATATGACTATGTTTTCAGTAGGTATAAATAAAAAATGATACTCATAGCGTAGTATGTGAATAATACCAAAGTATAAAGCGAGTAGAGTAATGAGAAACGGAGGTAGTAACTACGTGGACCAAAATCTTTTATAACTCCTTCTGTATCTTAATTTAGGACACACATTTTCCTAGTATTTCCTTTGACCACTAAATCTATTAATATGATAAGAGATAAAAAAATTATACCGTTATTTAGATTTACACCCTCCGTTTCAAAATAAAAGGCACATACAATATCGAGGTCGAACTTTGACAGTTAATTACTCTCAATTCATGTTGATAAGAAAAATATATAAAAATAATGTTATTATAGTTTTTTTCAAGACGAATCCAATGGTATAATTTTTATAATTTTTATTTGTCATATTATAAGAAATATTTGTGCTCAAAGTAAATTTCCATGAAGCGTAAATGCCTTATATTTTGAAACGGAGGGAGTATCTTTCGAAAAAACTTCCGTAATATTTCAATTTTCATAGTCCTTCATTGATTTGTATTAAGAGTATTAAAACTTTAAAATTTAATCTCGTATTTTTGTGCATGCTTCTTATAAGAAACGGAAAAAGAGTAATTGTTTATCTTTAAGGGTGGTTTACTACTATAAATTGGCGGATCTTTAGCGACAAATTTTTGAGTTCACTCATGGTACACCCGGGTGTACCATGAGCATGGTACACCCAGGGGTAGTTTTGTAATGATTTAGAACTTCAGGTGCTCATTTGACACCAAGTTTGCTCTTTTGGGCATTTTGCTTATTTTACTCATTTTGCTCATTTGCTTATTTGCTCATTTTGCTCATTTTGTAATAAAAGTGTTTGCTCATTTTCTTAAACGAGAAGAGATGTTTGCTCATTTGCTCATTTGCTCATTTTTGCTCATTTTGCTCATTTGCTCATTTGCTCATTTTTGCTCATTTTGCTCATTTGCTCATTTACTCATTTTGGTCATTTGGAGAAAATAGTCTTGGGTGTACCATGAGCATGGTACACCCAGGTGTACTATAAATATTCTCCAAATTTTTGCCTCTCACTTATCAGTTATTGAAAATTTTCAGTTGTTCAGTTGTTACCAACAAAATCACCTTCAGATAATATGATCATAGATTTGCTACTAACATAATGAACAATCACTAATACTCTTTCCATTTTCTTTTAATTGTTACACTTACACTTTTCACGCATGCCTTTGTAAAAATTATAATAGTACATATTAATAAAATACATGTTAAGATAAATCTAACAAGATCGCATAAGACTATTTTTATTCACGTATAAATCACAAACGATGGTCAAAGTGAAATTTGTGAATAGTACAAAATGTCAAATTGTAACAATTAAAAGAAAACAAAGTTAGTATATTATAGTAAATTATGCGGTTGATAAAGGGAGGTTAAAATTTCCATAAAATCCAAATCCATAAGAAGGAAGTTGCTTGATCAAATTCATGAGAATTTGGTAGAAGTGTTTCGTTAACAATGGGTGAAGCGAATTCATATAAAAATTCTACTTTTCAAGGGGATTCAAGACAAGTAATTTCCTCTATTTTGTGTACATAAAAATTTCGAGAAAGTTCTATTTTCCCTGTTTTGCCAACAAATTTTGAGCTAAACACTACACTCATTTTCCAATTTCCATAAATTTCTACTTTTTATATTTCCTCATCACCCAACAACCACTTAAATTTCAGCCGCAAATATTTCTCCTATTTATACGTGTTCTTTTCTCATACAAACTCACTAAATTTTATCTTTTGAATTATAAAAATAATTTTTTATTACACACAATGCAATTTGTTTGTACTTTCCGCTTTTTTTCTCATTTCCAATATTTCCCCGTCATTATTACAAAATTTAGCTTATTTTTCCTTCCAAATTTTCATTATTATTGAGTCTTCTCGCTTCCTTTTTAGCTTCTCCATCCTTTCCCATTATGGTTGTCCTCTTCCTAATTGTAACTGCTGATCATTATAATGTAGGAATCGAGAAGACATGAACTTTATATCTCCTAGTCTTTTCTCATTCACTTAATACCAAATAATCAAACCTCATCAACAAAAAGATGTGAAAATTATATGAAGTTTAAAATATGACCAATTCTAATAATCCAAATTTTCAAGCAAATCAAATTCCACCAAAATCTCAAATATGATCAACAAATCACATAACCTGCAAGAGAAATTACACCATCCAATATACGAAAAAAGCAAATGCGATAACCGAAAATCCACCAATACCAATGTGTCCTTTCCTAACTATATTTTTTTGACATCGTGAAAATTTACAATAATTAAAAAACGGAATTACAACCTAATTAAAGATATCACAACCAAACAAGAAACATAAAATAAATGAACACTAAGGCGAGCTTCACTTGCTCTTACTTACTCTACGAAGAAAAACCAACTTGCTGCTCTTCCAGTCCAACTGAACCTTATCTTGTGCGATTTTTGGTGGGTTTGTATTATATGTCTCAAAGAAAAAGACCTGATATAATGAGACGGAGTATGTTGGAATGTCAAACCCAAAAGATTTTTTTAGATAGATTGCCACATTTCATCTTGTAGAGCTCTATGTTCACAAGATGCTAAACTCAAGGTCTTTGAGCTGAAAATTCTTCTAGGGATTCTATTGATTGAACTAACAAAGAAGTTAGATCCTTTGGTGACTTCTAACCCTGCTGCGAGGGTGTCCAGAGTTTTGCCTCGCTAGGCTGAAACTCAATTAAAATGTATGGATGTCGAAACTTGCCTCAAACCAAATCGGAGGGCCTCCCACAAGATGCATTTCTAAAGTGTGATGAACCCTGAAGTGATCACATGAACTTGGGGAGAATTATATTGATTTAATTCACCCAACATTCGGATTCGAAAATCCAACCTTATTGCAATCCAAAAACTAGAAGTTTGAACCACAACAAATATAATTTCTAACCTAAATTGAGAATTTCCTCTCATCTTATCCAACCCTCGAACCCCTAAAGTTGCATGTACCAAACAATTGGAAACTCTAGGAGCAACATCTCTCTTGACTGGTATTCCTAGATCATCCCTTGTCATAGGAAAACAAAGATCCTTTTATTGCCCACCTAGCACTACTAACTACCACCTAAGGATAACCACAAACAAAATGACAAGGATAATTGGATCTGGATAAAACTAAGTAAGGCTCAAACCTAAAACATAACCTAAACAAATAGAAGAATTCACCATAACCAAAAGACCACGACCTTCGACGACGCCTTTTCACTTAACGAATAGATTAGGTTTGAAGAGCCTTCCACCACTAGTCGACAAACCCTCAGACAGTGACGAAGCGGAAGGATAGCGGCAATCGAAGTAAAACCGATACACCACCCCTGTTTCCAACGAGAGGTATCGGGGTTCGCTAGCAAACTGAAGTTAAACATTGAAAACAAAAAGCGAAAAGGGGAACGGGGAAGGGGGGAGGGGTTTAGGCCGACGACCCAAGAGAGCGAGGCTCGTCGACGACCCAAGAGCGAGGCTCAGCGCCGCCGACGAGCCCGGGGTGGAGGGTGGGGGGTTAGCAGCGCTATTTTTAAGGGTTTTTCCTTTCCTAACTACTTAAAATATTGTGATTGGAGTTCTTCTATTAATAAAATTTCATATTTGGTTTTATTTTTCCATTTTTTTCTACTTAAGTGATCTAGTAATTTAAAACCTGAAAACATAAAAAAGGGCATTTTACATTACAACGTTGTGTTCTTTCAATTTCTACGTTGCACCCTAACCTTCTTAAAATTCCACACAGGCACACAGTACCCTCAAACTTACTTTTTTTTTAATGCACAAAGCCCCCACCACTAATTATAATTTAGTTGAGCTAATCTAATTTGTAAATATTCCTTCCAAAGGTTAAACTATGTATAAGTTTGATTATAACTACTAGATTACAAAAATTAAATGAAATTAATGATATATAAATTAGCGTGGGGGGGCATCAGGCATTAAAAAATGTAAGTTTAAGGGTACCGTATGGACTTTCAAAAAGATTGGGGTAAAACGCAGAAATTGAGAAACACAAGGGTAAAACAATGAAAAACCCTAAAATAAAACCGAATCAATTATGATGAATGAGTATTTATTGGTTAAGTTAAATGAATCCTACTCTTTTAAAGGCTAAAATACTATAAAGCTCTTATCTTGCATGGAATAAGAAAGGAACTTTTTTTCCAAAACTACCATATTAATTTACACTTTTGTTGAAGAAAAGCTTTATAAAAAGTATTTTTTTTGTTTGGTTTTATAGAATCACCGAACGTTACGTGTTGGTCAACGTTGGAGACGATGGACCAATTTCCACTTTCCTACATAAGGTAGTTCTTTGCAACCAAATTTCTTATAAGGTGGTCATTTGCCACTTTTTTGTTAAAAGGGTTGTTTTCAACAAAAAAATGTAAATTTATTAGATAATTTAGGACAAATTTTTCAATAAGAAACCACTTTTAAAAGAAGGAACAAACTTTTTTTTGGCAAAACTAAAATTAATTGAGTTGCAGGTGATTAAACAAACTAAAATATTCAAGTATACACTCATATATAGCATTAAATAATGAATTTTAGGATTTTTTTTTATAATAACAACCTTATGTTTTACCTACTTTGAAAATAACCACCTCATACTTTTTAATTTATTTTTATTTTACCACCTTAATTATACTAACTTCTTTAATTTCACGACAACTTAATTCTATTTTTCCGTCCAACGTTGCCAAACCTATTGATTTCCCTCAATTCCATCCTATAACTCCATGGTTCTTCCATTACTCCTCCTCAAACCTTGTCCAATCTCTTTCAATTGTCAAAACTCTTCCAACTAAATCTACTATTAGAAGAGGATAAATTCATATATTGACTTTGTAATTCAATCTACGATGAACTTTCAATGATTACGCAGACATATCGAAGAGGGATGGAGAGGAAGAAAATTGAGGGAATCAAAATTTTGGATGAAAAGTGTTAGGTGGTGGTGAAATTTAAGAAGTTATTAAAGTTAAGGTGGTAAAATACAAAAAAAAAAAAAAAGTATAAGATGGTTATTTTCAAAATAGGTAAAACATAAAGTGGTTATTATAAAAAAATCTTGAATTTTATTAAGAATCAAATTTTCTCCAATTTACCACCGTAGCTTGTAGATTGTTTAGCATGAGTTTAATATATAAGTTTATTGACAATTAGTTTAAAATTGACCAAGAATAAGATTAAGAATTCATGATAGTATGAATTAAAATCGCCGGAAAGTTGTCTAAACCGCCTGATGAAATTGTGGCAAAAGTTGTCAGCATCAATTTATCAATGGAAACACGTAAATATAGCGCTCCATCGTGCATCTTGCTTTCAGAACAACTAGGTTTACTAGATAGAAAGTATCGTCCACACAATTCAAGTTTGCCGGACAGGTGCAGAGGATTGGAGAGGATCAATAAAGAGACTAACATGCTGTCATTAATGTTTTATAGGCATATATCTGGTGTAGTATAAATTAGTAAATGCACTATCTTGCTATGAGGCGCAAATATTTTCTTTCGGTATATGAAGACATATATTGAGAAAATAAACCTTCAATTACAACCAACTCGTCAAGGTACCAATGTCTTCAAAACGTGCTGTCATTAATGTTTTATTGTCATCGGTTTGGTGTAGTATAAATCAGATAAAAGCACACTCTCTTGCTATCAGGTGCCGTTATTTTCTTTTCGTAAATGAAGACATATATTGAGAACCATAACCTTCAATTACAATCAACTCATCAAGGTACCAGTGTCTTCCAGGAAAAAAAAAAAATATTACCTTGACGAACCTTGGAATAACTCTCCCATAAAAATTGGCTAATGAAGCGTGGAATGTGGAAAACAGTTGTATATAAAGAAACGCTCGCCTATACTTACTATGAAAGCAAAGCATTAACTCTTTCTTTTTGTTTGTGTTTTGGTAGTAACAAGATTAGAATCACCAATATCGAAAAGAACCTAAGCCATGAAAGGCTAGAACAAACTATACAACAGACCACAGCAAACCCAAAGCATTAACTTGTTCAACCCTCTATAACTTAGTTTCAATTCGTTACCAGTAGACAATGGTTGAAGGGACTTAGACCATAATAGCGGAATTTAAAAAAAAAAACAGAATCAACTTACTTCTTGATAATGAATTTTTTTAGGGTGTTTAGTAGATCAAACCTAATGTCGAGGGAATTGTATCAATTTTTCAAGATATCCAAGTGTAGATCTTCAAAAGAACTTCACCTTCAACAATTAAATCCTTTCCTTTGATTGCTAGATCAGTTAGAAGAACAATTCTCACTTCTTGAAAGGGAGAGTCATATATAATTAGGGTTTAGGAGGAGGAAAGAACAATTGGAGAAGGAGAGGGAGAGGCGTGCTAGGGTCGTGCCTCTCCTCCCTTCTCCTAATTATATTCTTTCCTCCTTTTGCCCTACTCCTAATCATATTAAGACTCCAACATTTTCTCCGAAATTCACTCACTAATGTTATGTGTGACCCTATAGGCTTAATTGGTTAAAGTTGTGATGTGTTTCTGCTATGAAATTGAGGATCTTAATAGGTTGGGAGACTTGATGTGGGCCCCAAGAACGTTAGCATGATCTCTTCTGTCCGTATGCCGGATTCCTGCAAAAGAAGGTTAGACTACCCCGGAGGTTGTTCCGGGATCGCCCCTCCGGCGCTCAAGTCAGCTGTGATTGAGGTAGAGAGAGAAAGTGATCATTATAGAGAGAGATGCTCTAACTTTTGGTAGGTTAGAATTGAATACATGTTCATTGATGAGACTGGTGATATTTATACTGTTGGGAATTCCCAGACAGGCAACATTGATAGGATGGGCTTTTCTTGGGATGAATGGCTATGTTGCCTTTTCAGGCAATTAGCCTTTTCCGGCCCTTTTATGCATCCCTAGGCACCTAGAGTTAGGTAAACCCCACAGTGGGACCCGCAGTTGCCGCATGTCCGGTAAGTGTGATGATTTGGCGAAGACGTTGGGCTGGCCATTTATTGAGCCCAAACAATTAGCCCCACGCCATGGAGGTAGGATCATCGCGGTGTGACCCGGTGGCGTGCATCCGTGGCGGAACAGGAACCTGTGAACCTTTTAGGTAGCCTCTATTACGCCGACTGACCTTTCATTATTGGGCCTTCAGCTGGCCGAGTGGGTCAGAGGCCACTCGAATGAGGGGCTAATGAGCCCCATGCCATCCGAGTGGGTGCCAATTGGTACTGAGCCATATTTGGCTAAGTATAAAAGCGGCTATGCAGAGGAGTAGGGACCTCCTAATGGCCGAGTGGGTCGGACGCCACTCGGATGAGGAGCTAATGAGCCCCATGTTGTCTGAGTGGGTGCCAATTGCTACTTAGCTATATTTGGCCAAGTATGAAAGTGGCTCGGCAGAGGAGTAGGGTTCTCCAGCTGGCCGAGTGGGTTGGATGTCAATCGGATAAGGGGCTAGTGAGCCCCATGCTATCCGAGTGGGTGTCAATTGGTACTTAGCCATATTTGGCCAAACATGAAAGCGGCTCGACAGAGGAGTAGGGACCTCCTACTGGTCGAGTGGGTAGGACGTCACTCGGATAAGGGGATAATGAGCCCCATGCTGTACGCGTAGGTGCCAATTGCTACTTAGTCATATTCGGCTAAGTATGAAAGTGGCTCGGCAGAAGAGTAGGGACCTCCTACTGGCCGAGTGGGTAGGACACTACTCGAATGAGGGGCTAATGAGGCCCATGCTGTCCGAGTGGGTGCTAATTGCTACTTAGTCATATTTGGCTAAGTATGAAAGCGTCTCGACAGAGGAGTAGGCCCTCCTACTGGATAAGTGGGTCGGACGCCACTCGAATGAGGGACTAATGAGCCCTATCTTTGTCCGAGTGGGTGCCTTCCCGGTACTTGTGTTTTCCCGAAAAAAAGAGGTAGCAGTTATTTGGCCCGAGCGGATGCGTTCGACCCCCAATTACCACATGGCAGTCTTGGATACTTGGGAGTTTGGGGCCATCTTAGTTGAGAGCTAACTAGGCATTACTGGGAGAATTTTGACGTTTCGCCTTCCCAAGGCCTCATGTTGTGGGCTGAATAGGTCCAGCTGGGCCTTCCTAAAAAGCCCATGTGAGTGACGCGGGGGGGGTGTCGCAACACTTCCCCGGAGATTTGCCTATATATAGGGATGAAGAGAGAGAAAGTGGGATCATTTGCTCATTTGTCCAACTTTTTTCTCTCAATAATTCTCCAAATTCTCTCAACTTTCAAGTTTAGTATTCGCAAGTTCCTTCATCCAACCAGGTACGCGCTTGATACCTTCCTTTTAAGTTCCTTTCTTTTCTTTCAATAAATCTCGGCCGACTCCCTTGTCGATAAATAATGGGATGTTCGCCCGAGTTAGCGACCCCCCTGACCTCACATCCCTATAATTTGTCCGAGGAGGTGAGGGGGGTAGGAATAACGTTGGTGTGGACTTTAATAAATTGCCCCTACCCCTCGGCTATCACCGATGCCGTCTCTCTTCCGCGTCCCTCGTCGTCAGTGGAGGAGGAGGCCGAGGGCATCGGTCCCTACCCTTGGGAGGTGTCCCTAGCCTATCCCTCCTCAAAGAGTTACTTAGACAAATATTTGTCTGATGGTGTAGTTAGGGTGACCATGCTGAGGGACGATGAGGAATCGTCAACTTCAGGCCAACTAGAGTACCCGGACTTGGATCTGAAGGGGGGTACATGCACTTTTTTTTCCCTTCCTGAGCTGATGAAGGCGCTCAAGGAGGATCCTCGGGGCCGGCCGCCGGGTTTCGGATAAGGGATCCCTATCATCTTGTCCGACCGAAAGCTTTTCACACCATCCTGACCCCGCCTCCTGGATGTAGCGCTGCTTACTACTAAGCCATTGAGATGGGGCTCCGGTTTCCTTTGACCCCCTTCATCAAAGAGCTTTTGAATGCCTATAACCTAGCACTTAGTCAGATTTCCCCCAATTCTTGGGGAGGGATCCTAGCTGTTCAGGTTCTCTGCGAGATGTTGGATGTTCAACCGACCCCTCACCTCCGTGGAGGCATATGTATAAGGTGGTGGAAATGATGGCGGGAGAAAACGGGTCCGGAGGGTGGTCTTGGTTCGAAAAGGATACCGAACGATACTCGACCTCCGTACTTCTCGGAAAGGGCTTTCGAAGGGAGTTCGTGTTCATTTACTTCGCGGTGACTAGGGGGTCTGTTGGTGCAACCGGATGTTGAGCCGACAAGGCGACCTGTGCCGCAATGAGGGCGGCGAGGGTAAGAGCCGAGAATGCGGCTAAGACTCTGCGGCTCCCAAGGTTAGTATTAATCTGAAGTTCATTCTTCATAAATTCTTCGATGTATTGCTGCTGACTTATTATCCGACCCAGGATCCTGCCAAGCCCAAGCCTAATAAGAGGAAGGAGCGGTCGGCCGACAAGGTCGCCCTAACCGAGAGGGCCGTGGCCAAGGCCAAAAAGGCCAAATCTATTGAAGTGACCAGCTCGTCAAACTCGGGCAAGGAACCGTCTCGAGCAAGCCGATGGGACCGACCTGTCCTTGCACTCTTCGTACTTCCGACCCATAGGGAATCCATAGTATAGTCCTAAGTCCTCGGATTACGACTAGCCGAGGGGAGCTTCTACCGAGCCGACTGCTGCGGCCGTGCCTTTTACTGGGCTTAGCCGCTCGGAGAAAGATATGAGGTGGACTAAGGCTCTGGAGCATGTTTATACTCCTGCCGACAGGGACTATATAAATATTACCTCTGGGGACAATAAGACGAATGAGCTCTTTCACTCGTGGCTTGACGTAAGTTTCTCTGTTTCATCCCGTTTCTTTCAAATGACTTCCATTTGCTCACATGTCTAACTTTTCATTTCTTTTATTGACAGGTTCTCCGCTCGGTTGGCGAATGTTGCTCAAAACCGAGTGAGCTTGTACCGAGGAGGTGGGGAACCTAAGAGCCAATGTGAAGAAGCATTTTGTTGAAGTTTATCGGCTAAGGGAGGCCAAACGCATCGCCGAGTTGAAGCTCGAGGATGCTTTGCGAGGCCATCGATGTCGACCATAAGAGCTTCTGAGAGGAACGGGATCAGTGGGCAAAGGAGAGGGTCTCGCCCGTGATTCCACTATAACTGCCAAGAGCGATGCTGAGGCCAAGCTACAAGAGGCCGAGGAGAGGGTGGCATAAGTTCATGCGCGTGGAGGAGGCTAAGAAGTCCATCAAGTCTGAAGAGCAATGGTTTGCTGATTGGCAACAGGCGGAGGGTTATGCTTATTACAGCAACGAGGAAGGCAAAGCAAGGCTCATAAGATGGGAGAAGACGAGGCTTTGGACCGCCCGAGGAAGGTTTGGTCCCGGTACCAAGAGTCCGTTGATGCCGAGACTGCCGAGATCCGGGCACGAGATGGACTTGGAGAACGAGGAGGATGATGATGATGAAGACGAGGTCGAGGATGATGTCGCTACTAATCCCGACCAAAGTACTGAGAAGGCCGAGAGCGTCTCCGACATTCCCCCTCCCCCTACAGCCTAGGCTTTCTTTACTATATTAATTGCTCTTGTATTCCTTTTGCCTTTGATATGGGTTGGTTTTTCTTGTAATCTTCTAAATCTAATCAAGTAATCATTTGAATTTGATAAATGAAATATTCCTTTATCTCTATTTGCCTTTGTTTGTTGATTGCAATGTTGTTTATCCTGGCTGAGTTTCACCTTGATCCCTACAATAACTGGTTAAGTTAAAATTGGTTAATTGATTCTCTGTTTGTCTGACTGGCTAAGTCTTTGCTATCCGACTGGTTAAGTCGTTTACTGAATTGTGGAGAACTTGTTGACTGGTTAAGTCTTTGCGACTGGTTAAGTCATCCATTTTGATTAATTACCAAATGTATCGAACTACATTGGCTTGTTAAGTCTAGCAGTCCGACAGGTTACAAAATGTGTCGGACTAGCTATAAATCGCTATCCAACTATTACATATGCCCCTATTGCAAGTAACAAATATTACATATAGAATCTTTTTAGGTGTCTGCATTCCAGGGTCGGGCCAAGGGTACCCCTTACAGGGATTTCAGTCGGAATGTATCGGGTTTGACGATTTCTGTTACCTTGTAAGGGTCGTCCCAGTTGGAACTTCCCTTTGAGTTGCAAAATTCCTGTAGCCTCAACTTTCCGGACTACCCAGTCGCTGAGTCGAATTGGTCTGGCATTGACTCGGCGGTTGAACTGCCGAGTGATTCGTTGCTTGTCTCGAATAGACTTTAGCAATGCAATACCCCTGCTTTCTGGCAGCAAATCTAAGTTAACAGGATTCTCCTCTTTGTTTTGCTCGAACTTATAGAAAGTCATTCGGGGTGAGGGGATGCCGACCTTCATTGGGAGGACCGCCTCACCCCCGTACACTAGATCGAAGGAAGAATGTCCCGTCGCTTCTTTTGTAGTGGTCCGGGCTGACCAAAGGACTCCTGGTAGATCGTCGACCCACGCTCCTTTAGCGTCCTCTAAGGATTTTTTGATACCTTTGAGGACTATCATGTTAGCTGACTCGGCCTATCAATTTGTCTGCGGCCTTGACACCGCGGAAAACTTGGTGTATATTCCGAGCGGGCACGGTATTCCCGAGTGGGACCGTTTGTTGAATTGTCGTCCGTTGTCACATATTAATTCTCTTGGCACGCCGAACCTAGTGATGATATTTATCGATATGAATGACTGCACTTGTTTGTCGGTTATGGAGGAGAGTGGCTCGGCCTCGGTCCACTTGGTGAAATAGTCGATTGCGACTATCAAGAATTTTCTTTGTCCGAAGGCTGGAGGGAACGGGCGGAGGAGGTCCATACCCCATTTGTCAAATGGTAGAACAACTTGGATTGTGGTTAGAGGGGTGGTTGGTGCTCTAGGAATGTCCGAGTGGAGCTGACAAGAAGAACATTTCTTGACTAGCTCGTGTGCATCTCCTTTTAGAGTTGGCTAGTAATAACCAACTCTGTGGACCTTTGCTGCAATAGTTCTGCCTCCTTGATGACTTTCGCAGGCCCCCTGATGGATTTCCCTCAGTATGTAATCTCCTTCTTCGAGGGTTACACATTTGAGCAGAGGGTGGGTAAAGGATTTCTTGTAGAGCTGGGTCTTCGTGCCATAGAACCATCCCGATTTGTGCTTGACCCGCTCGGCTTCTTTGTGTCCTTAGGCAACTCTCCATCCCTTAGATACCTCACCACTTTATCCATCCATTTGAGTGATCCATTCAACACCAACCGCTCTTTGGTGTTGATGCTGGGCTGATGCAGGACCTCCCACATGATGGTCCTAGGGGCTGACCCTTCAACTAAGCTAGCCATCCTAGCCGGTGCATCGACACCTTCAATTCTCCGACACTGGGTATGTGGGTGATGTCGAACCGGGCTAGCTTCTTGATGAATTCTTGACTTTTGTTCAAGTACATTCTCATGTTGTCCTCCTTGGCTTCGTACTCGCCCGATATCTGACCACTATGAGTTGTGAGTCGGACTTTGCTTTGACAATTGTGGCTCCGGCTAAGATACATAGTTGGAGTCCGAGTATGAGGGCCTCATATTCTGCTTCATTGTTAGACCACAAAAATTCAAACTTGATGGCATATTCCATCTTTTCCCCGACAGGGGGCTTGATCACTAACCCTGCTCCGCACCCCGTCTTGGTGGATGACCCATCCACTTGCAACTCCCAAATATCTTGATCACCGACCGGGGGTCTGGTGGTGCATTATATTATGAAGTCTGCCAAGGCCTGGGCTTTAATGGCCCTTCTTGGCTCATATTCCAGTCCGAAGTCTGTTAGTTAATTGGCCTAATCGGTCATCCGACTAGAGTGGTTATGGCTTTCGATTAGCTTGCTGAGGGGTTGTCCTATGAGGACCTTGATTTGATGGGCTTGGAAATAGGGTTTTAACTTCCGACTAGCCATCACTAGGGCGAAGACCATCTTCTCTATTTCGGTGTAATTAGCTTCCGCTCCTCGGAAGGCATGGCTTATGAAGTAGATTTGGTGTTGCTTTTCTTCTCTCTCAGCTACCAAAATACCGCTGAGTGCGTATTCTGATACAGCCAAATAAATGAACAATGTTTCCCCCAGTAAGGGGGAGATCAACTTGGGGAGGGTTGATAGGTGTGTTTTTAGGGAAGAGAAAGCTTGGTCAGCTTCTTCGTCCCAAGTGAACTCTTTCCTTTTCAGTTCTTTGAAAAAAAACAAAGGCTCTCATCTGCTGACCTGGAGAGGAAGCGTACGAGGGCGACTATGCAGCCGGTTAGGCGCTGCACCTCTCGCAGATTCCGAAGGGATTTCACCTCCATCATTGCCTTGATTTCGTTTGGGTTGACCTCGATTCCTTTCTCATCCACCAGGAATCCGAGGCACTTCCCTCCTTTTACTCCGAAGACGCACTTCTTCGGGTTCAACATCATGCGGAACCGTCTCAATGTTTTGAGGGTTTCCCTTAAGTCTGAGGGGTGATCCCCTTGGGCTTTGCTTTTGAAGATCACGTCATCAACCTATACTTCAATATTTCGACCCAGTTGATCGTTGAAGATTTTATTGAATGTTCACTGGTACGTATGTAGCTCCTGCATTCTTAAGTCCGAAAGGCATCATCTTGTAACAGTACACGCCTTGGTTTGTGACGAAGGCGGTATGGACTAGGTCGTGCTCTGCCTTTGGGATTTGATGGTGCCCGGCATTGGTGTCCATGAACCTTAAGAGGGCATGCCCCGCATTCGAGTCGACCAACCTATCGATCTTCGGCAGAGGGTGGTTATCTTTTGGACAGGCCTTGTTTACGTCGGTGGAATTCACACACATCCTCCATTCCCCGCTCGATTTCTTGACCAGTACTGTCACTCTTCTATAAAGCCTGCCTCAAGCAACTTCTTAACCTCAGCAGCTGTTGCGGCGTTCCTCTCGGGACCTTTGTGTCTTAGTTTTTGCTTGACTGGCTTGAACCCCTCTTTGTCAAATGGTAGAACAACTTGGATTGTGGTTAGAGGGGTGGTTGGTGCTCTAGGAATGTCCGAGTGGAGCTGACAAGAAGAACATTTCTTGACTAGCTCGTGTGCATCTCCTTTTAGAGTTGGCTAGTAATAACCAGCTCTGTGGACCTTTGCTTTGCAATAGTTCCGCCTCCTTGATGACTTTCGCGAGGCCCCTGATGGATTTCCCTCAGTATGTAATCTCCTTCTTCGAGGGTTACACATTTGAGCAGAGGGTGGGTAAAGGATTTCTTGTAGAGCTGGTCTTCGTGCCATAGAACCATCCCGATTTGTGCTTGACCCGCTCGGCTTCTTTGTGTCCTTAGGCAACTCTCCATCCCTTAGATACCTCACCACTTTATCCATCCATTTGAGTGATCCATTCAACACCAACCGCTCTTTGGTGTTGATCTTTGGCCGATGCGGGACCTCCCACATGATGGTCCTAGGGGCCGACCCTTCAACTAAGCTAGCCATCCTAGCCAGTGCATCGACCTGCTAATTCTCCGACCTGGGTATGTGGGTGATGTCGAACTGGGCTAGCTTCTTGATGAATTCTTGACTTTTGTTCAAGTACATTCTCATGTTGTCCTCCTTGGCTTCGTACTCGCCCGATATCTGACCACTATGAGTTGTGAGTCGGACTTTGCTTTGACAATTGTGGCTCCGGCTAAGATACATAGTTGGAGTCCGAGTATGAGGGCCTCATATTCTGCTTCATTGTTAGACCACAAAAATTCAAACTTGATGGCATATTCCATCTTTTCCCCGACAGGGGGCTTGATCACTAACCCTGCTCCGCACCCCGTCTTGGTGGATGACCTATCCACTTGCAACTCCCAAATATCTTGATCACCGACCGGGGGTCTGGTGGTGCATTATATTATGAAGTCTGCCAAGGCCTGGGCTTTAATGGCCCTTCTTGGCTCATATTCCAGTCCGAAGTACGTTAGTTAATCGGCCTAATCGGTCATCCGACTAGAGTGGTTATGGCTTTCGATTAGCTTGCTTGAGGGTTGTCCTATGAGGACCTTGATTTGATGGGCTTGGAAATAGGGTTTTAACTTCCGACTAGCCATCACTAGGGCGAAGACCATCTTCTCTATTTCGGTGTAATTAGCTTCCGCTCCTCGGAAGGCATGGCTTATGAAGTAGATTTGGTGTTGCTTTTCTTCTCTCTCAGCTACCAAAATACCGCTGAGTGCGTATTCTGATACAGCCAAATAAATGAACAATGTTTCCCCCAGTAAGGGGGAGATCAACTTGGGGAGGGTTGATAGGTGTGTTTTTAGGGAAGAGAAAGCTTGCTCAGCTTCTTCGTCCCAAGTGAACTCTTTCCTTTTCAGTTCTTTGAAAAAAAACAAAGGCTCTCATCTGCTGACCTGGAGAGGAAGCGTACGAGGGCGACTATGCAGCCGGTTAGGCGCTGCACCTCTCGCAGATTCCGAAGGGATTTCACCTCCATCATTGCCTTGATTTTGTTTGGGTTGACCTCGATTCCTTTCTCATCCACCAGGAATCCGAGGCACTTCCCTCCTTTTACTCCGAAGACGCACTTCTTCGGGTTCAACATCATGCGGAACCGTCTCAATGTTTTGAGGGTTTCCCTTAAGTCTGAGGGGTGATCCCCTTGGGCTTTGCTTTTGAAGATCACGTCATCAACCTATACTTCAATATTTCGACCCAGTTGATTGTTGAAGATTTTATTGAATGTTCACTGGTACGTATGTAGCTCCTGCATTCTTAAGTCCGAAAGGCATCATCTTGTAACAGTACACGCCTTGGTTTGTGACGAAGGCGGTATGGACTAGGTCGTGCTCTGCCTTTGGGATTTGATGGTGCCCGGCATTGGTGTCCATGAACCTTAAGAGGGCATGCCCCGCATTCGAGTCGACCAACCTATCGATCTTCGGCGGAGGGTGGTTATCTTTTGGGACGAGGCCTTGTTTACGTCGGTGGAATTCACACACATCCTCCATTCCCCGCTCGATTTCTTGACCAGTACTGTCACTCTTCTATAAAGCCTGCCTCAAGCAACTTCTTAACCTCAGCAGCTTTTGCGGCGTTCCTCTCGGGACCTTGGTGTCTTAGTTTTTGCTTGACTGGCTTGAACCCCTCTTTGTCAAATGGTAGAACAACATGGATTGTGGTTAGAGGGGTGGTTGGTGCTCTAGGAATGTCCGAGTGGAGCTGACAAGAAGAACATTTCTTGACTAGCTCGTGTGCATCTCCTTTTAGAGTTGGCTAGTAATAACCAGACTCTGTGGACCTTCTTTGCAATAGTTACGCCTCCTTGATGACTTTCGCGGGCCCCCCGATGGATTTCCCTCGGTATGTAATCTCCTTCTTCGAGGGTTACACATTTGAGCGAGAGGGTGGGTAAAGGATTTCTTGTAGAGCCGGTCTTCGTGCCATAGAACCATCCCGATTTGTGCTTGACCCGCTCGGCTTCTTTGTGTCCTTAGGCAACTCTCCATCCCTTAGATACCTCACCACTTTATCCATCCATTTGAGTGATCCATTCAACACCAACCGCTCTTTGGTGTTGATGCTGGGCTGATGCAGGACCTCCCACATGATGGTCCTAGGGGCTGACCCTTCAACTAAGCTAGCCATCCTAGCCAGTGCATCGACCTGCTAATTCTCCGACCTGGGTATGTGGGTGATGTCGAACTGGGCTAGCTTCTTGATGAATTCTTGACTTTTGTTCAAGTACATTCTCATGTTGTCCTCCTTGGCTTCGTACTCGCCCGATATCTCGACCACTATGAGTTGTGAGTCGGACTTTGCTTTGACAATTGTGGCTCCGGCTAAGATACATAGTTGGAGTCCGAGTATGAGGGCCTCATATTCTGCTTCATTGTTAGACCACAAAAATTCAAACTTGATGGCATATTCCATCTTTTCCCCGACAGGGGGCTTGATCACTAACCCTGCTCCGCACCCCGTCTTGGTGGATGACCCATCCACTTGCAACTCCCAAATATCTTGATCACCGACCGGGGTCGGTGGTGCATTATATTATGAAGTCTGCGCAAGGCTCGGGCTTTAATGGCCCTTCTTGGCTCATATTCCAATCCGAAGTCCGTTAGTTAATCGGCCTAATCGGTCATCCGACTAGAGTGGTTATGGCTTTCGATTAGCTTCTTTGAGGGGTTGTCCTATGAGGACCTTGATTTGATGGGCTTGGAAATAGGGTTTTAACTTCCGACTAGCCATCACTAGGGGCGAAGACCATCTTCTCTATTTCGGTGTAATTAGCTTCCGCTCCTCGGAAGGCATGGCTTATGAAGTAGATTTGGTGTTGCTTTTCTTCTCTCTCGGCTACCAAAATACCGCCGAGTGCGTATTCGATACGACCAAATAAATGAACAATGTTTCCCCAGGTAAGGGGGAGATCAACTTGGGGAGGGTTGATAGGTGTGTTTTTAGGGAAGAGAAAGCTTGCTCGGCTTCTTCGTCCCAGTGAACTCTTTCCTTTTCGGTTCTTTGAAAAAAACAAAGGCTCTCATCTGGCCGACCCGGAGAGGAAGCGTACGAGGGCGACTATGCGGCCGGTTAGGCGCCGCACCTCTCGCAGATTCCGAAGGGATTTCACCTCCATCATTGCCTTGATTTCGTTTGGGTTGACCTCGATTCCTTTCTCATCCACCAGGAATCCGAGGCACTTCCCTCCTTTTACTCCGAAGACGCACTTCTTCGGGTTCAACATCATGCGGAACCGTCTCAATGTTTTGAGGGTTTCCCTTAAGTCCGAGGGGTGATCCCCTTGGGCTTTGCTTTTGAAGATCACGTCATCAACCTATACTTCAATATTTCGACCCAGTTGATCGTTGAAGATTTTATTGAATGTTCACTGGTACGTATGTAGCTCCTGCATTCTTAAGTCCGAAAGGCATCATCTTGTAACAGTACACGCCTTGGTTTGTGACGAAGGCGGTATGGACTAGGTCGTGCTCTGCCTTTGGGATTTGATGGTGCCCGGCATTGGTGTCCATGAACCTTAAGAGGGCATGCCCCGCATTCGAGTCGACCAACCTATCGATCTTCGGCGGAGGGTGGTTATCTTTTGGACGAGGCCTTGTTTACGTCGGTGGAATTCACACACATCCTCCATTCGCCGCTCGATTTCTTGACCAGTACTGTCACTCTTCTATAAAGCCTGCCTCAAGCAACTTCTTAACCTCAGCAGCTGTTGCGGCGTTCCTCTCGGGACCTTGGTGTCTTAGTTTTTGCTTGACTGGCTTGAACCCCTCTTTGACATTAAGCTCGTGGCACATGATTTTGGGATCAAGTCCGGGCATCTTCGATGCTTCATAGGCAAAGGCGTCTTTGTACTTGGTGACTACCTGAATGATTTCTTCTCTGACTTGAGGGTTCATGGCTTTGCCTACCCTCAGTGTCCGACCGAGCTCTTTGTCAATGACAACTTCTTCATCGTCTTCGGCCAGCTGATGGCGCTCGTACTGCTTGGGGTTCTTAGTAATGTAGACCCCGAGGCCACTTGTCGGCTGACTCTCCTCTCGCTTTCTCTTTTTTGAGTTCTCTTGGACGTCGAGCTTACTCTTGAGACTGTTCACATAACACTCCCTTGCTGCTTACTAGTCCTCTTGGATCTTTCCGACCTTACCCTCGTCGGTTTCAAATTGCATGAGGAGCTGATAGATGAAAATTGCAGTTTTGACCTTGTTCAGAGTTGGCCTCCCCATTATGATGTTGTATGGTAGAGGGATGTCCACCATTAGGAAGTCAATTAGTAGGCTTCTTCCCTTGCCTTTTTCACCCATCCGAGTGGGTACCTTTATCGATCCGACTGGATGCACCGAGTTTCCCCCGAAGCCTATGAGTGGCTGATTTAGGGGGGTGACATCCTTTTCACTGTTCTTGAACTTCTTGAGGCAATCCAGGGTGATTATGTCAGCCGATGACCCGCTATCTACCAACACTCTCTTGACCCTTGTGTTTGACACTTTTAATTCGATGACCAGGGGTCATCGTTCGAAGTGTGGAGAGTTCGACTAGATTCCTCAAATGTCATCATAGGGCAGTTGGGTCTGGGGTGGTGGAAGTCAAGCACTTGGTGCTTGGGGCTCTATAGGTGGGCTTTGTAGGATCGGCCGATTAGGCCACCCGACGCAAAGCCGCCTGCTATGACGCCAATGAATCCTTCTATATCCCCACTGTTCGACTGACCCACCCTTTGTTTCTCTTTTTCCTCACTTGTGTGTTTGAGGTACCGGTTCGGCTTGCCTTGATAGGCTAAGTTATCAAGGGATTTCTTCAGCTCTCTGCAATCTTTGGTGGTGTGTCCGTACTCCTTGTGGTATTCACACCACTTGCTTTTATCTCGCCGAGCGGATGAAGTTCTGATGGGAGTGGGCGAGGAAGCATGGACTTATCCTATATGTCCAGGTAGATCTCTTTCTTTTTTTGCTGAACCGGGGGTCATTACCATGGTTATTGAAACTGTCTGATCGACCTCCTATTTTTTGTTGTTTCAGCTGGTCCTTGTGATATCCTTCGTCTTTTCGCTTCTTGCTTCCGTCATCCGAGTGGCGACATATGTCTGTCACCTGTATGAATCTTTGAGCCCTGCTCATTGCTTCAGAGAAGATTTTAACTTCGTTTTCTACCAAGGACCATCTCAACCGACCGGGTTGGAGCCTAGACATCAGGGCGGCGAATGCGACTGCATCTTGCAAATCTAAAACTTTCGGTGATTCCTTATTGAACCTTTTGATGTAGTCGGCTAGGCTTTCATTCTTCTCTTGCTCGACCGCCATCGGTGGAGGCTCATTTTGTTACGCCTTTTTCCGGCTACAAACCGATGAATGAATAGATCTTCTAATACCCGAAATCGACACCAAGTAGCTTCACAACTAGTCTGGATGCTCATCAGAGCTTTGTATGTGGCCATTGATCATTCGGGTCGGTTAGGCCCGCGAATGGTTCAATGCAGGTGTTTTGATCTTTCCCGGACTAGGTGCCTCTAGTATTGCTTGGCTGAATGGGACCATAGATTTGAGGGAACCACTATTGATCCGAGCGGGTTTAGACTGGGCGGAGTCACCATGCCCTTCCCGCTGAGTGGCCTTTATGTCGAGGATATGCCTCCCATCGTACCCTTTCCTGAGGCGCTTCACGTTGAGGAAGTGTCGAGTGTCATTAGGCTTCTACCCGACATTGCCCCTTAGCGATTTAGACACATGGGTTTTCTCCCCCTGTCGAGCAGACCTTTCCTTAGACAATGACACTCTTCTTCCCCCTGCCTAGATCGTTGTCGGCCGGTGTTGGCTGTATTCTCTCGCTCCGGATCATTGCACGCTTGGCTAACCATGGCGGAGCGCGCACCGGATATTTTCTTCCCTAAGGGGAGGGCACCAAGGCTTGCTCCTTGGGCTTTTGTTGAGGGCGCCCTTGCTGTAGGTTGGCCAACATGTCCATCGGGCTACACCTGCAAGGTCCGCTGAAGGCGAGCGGCTATTAGGGTGATCTCTGCTGTGGATATGGGTTGGAGGTCAGCTTGTTGCAACTGATTCGAGGGGGTAGGTCCATTTTCGTTGGATTGTTCCGCCTCGGGGTCTATGGTTTGTATTGTGGGGGTACGGTGAGGAGGAGGTGAAGGTCCTTGTATGGACCTCTAAGCTTGTCCAAACCTCCGAGCCTGTGCGATGCTTGGGGTTTGGAGCGAGGGTTCTTTGTTGGGGCCATTCTTTGAGTAACAACGAGGTGAACCTTACGAGTGGTGGCGAAGTAACTTTATTTGTAACTTCCCCACAAACGACGCCAAATTTACTGCTATGAAATTGAGGATCGTAATAGGTTGGGTTCGTCCGAGATCTTCTGTCCGTACGCCGGATTCCTACAACGAAGGTTAGACTATATACCCCGGGGTTGTTCCGGATCGCCCTCTCGATGCTCAAGTCGGATGTGATTGAGGTAGAGAGAGAAAGTAATCAATGTAGAGAGAGATGCTCCAGCTTTTGGCAGGTTAGAATGGAATACCTGTTCATTGATGAGACTGGTGATATTTATATTGTTGAGAATTCCCAGACAGGTAACATTGATAGGATGGGCTTTTCTTGGGATGAATGGATATGTTGCCTTTTCAGGCAATTAGCCTTTTCCGGCCCTCTTGTGCATCCCTAGACACCTGGAGTTAGGTCAACCCCATAGTGGGACACGTAGTTTCCACCTGTCCGGTTATGATGATTTGGCGAAGATGCTAGGCTGGCCATATATTGAGCCCAAACATGATGTAATACTAATTATTATATTACAAATCATAATTGGTTTGTAATTAAACATTATGAATACCTAAAATTATTTAAGTATTAGTTAAATTGAATATTTGATTATTAGCTATTAAATACAGTTTAAATAATCGCATGATTGATTCGATGGACAACTCCTGCAATATCCCACTTGTCGTGCAATATAGTTCCTTTATCACTTAATCTCTTATTTGATCATAATGTAAGATAACTTCATCCTTATGCTTATCAAATGTGTTCCTTGATTTGTGAGTTCGACTGTCAAAACAAATTATCAACAAATGATCAATTTGAGCACGACCATGCATTTTTAAGTCTTGCTCATTGAGTGGCCAATAGACACCAATTGCATGAAATGGGAGGACAATCTTATCTCATCTAGCCACTATACTATGTATAATTCATAGCAACCTGGACATTGCCTTTATAGCCCCTTTTACGGCATGATGTTTGACAACACGAAAGCATACTAATCATCATACAAGAATAAGTTTTAAATTCAAGTCAGAGGAATTTTACTTATATGATTTAGTCATTCCCATGGCCTTTTCTTAATCTTAGGGCATTCTCCTTAGGTGAGTTTGTCGAGTTTATGTTCACCATCATATACTAGTGTAATTCATCAGACACCTCTACGGTCCTATGATACATGAAACATGATCATCCATCGACTTACGATCCAGTCCCTTAAAAGATTTATTAGTAATCCTATTGATAATTTTATGTGACTAGGAACAGTTTCATATTATAAGTCTAGTTCAATAATGACGTCACATTTACCAAAGTCTCATTTGGTAACTTATTTGGAAATAAAATATTCGGTTTTTTCACATGGTACCCCTGCGGAATTTTAAAATTCATGCGGTACCCCTATAGTTTCAAAAATGCACCTGATACCCATAATACTTAAAAAAAATACAGGAACTGCCCTTAATGACTAACGACGTCAAGCTTCTGTTAGTCATTAAAGCCAAATCAACCTAATTATTCTATATAATCCCTAATTAACTATATTGGAAAAAATAAAACTATAACCCAAAACCCTTCTCCCCCCCCCCCCACCCCACCGCCACATGGAGAATCACCCCTAACCCACTACTACCGCTGCATTGCCTTCGGAGAACTACCCCAACCTGAAAAAATGGCCAGAATTCCCCCCCACCCTAGAAAACCTCCATCACCCCCTTAAAAACCACCATCACCCCTTAAAATTCTCCCCCTCCCCTTGAAAAATTCCCCCACCCACTGAAAAACTTGGCAGGTTTAGTTTTTCGGTGGATGGGGGATTTTTCGAGGGGAGGGGGGATCTTCGTCTTTGCTAGCCAGGGTTCTAGGATGGCTTTCTCTAAGCTTACCTAAGGTGCTGCTGTAGACACATAATCTTATCTCCCCATTTAGTACCCTATGATGACCACTACCCTACTCCAATTGGTCCGGATCGAGGAAAGAATAAAGAACGAGTCTAAAATAAAATGTTTTAAGCCCAAAACCATTTCCTAACTATTTTTATTAACCCCTTTCCGAAAACCTTTTTTATATCTAGTTTTAATAAGCCCACTTTCTAAAACGTTTTAAAATAACTTTTTAAAGGCCCATCTTTAAAAACCTTTTAAAAATAGTTTTATGAAAGCCCATTTAATAAAACCCCTTTTCTAGCCCAATTTAATTAATAGAATTAAATAATTTTATTGATTAGTTTTATTAATAAAAAAATATCTTTTATAAAAATAATCTTTTCTCCAAAGTGTTTTTAAATATTTTTATCTAACTCTTTTCTAAAATCTATTAAATAAAAATCTTTTAGAAGTTTATTATCATTCAAAAACCTATTGCTTCCTAACCACCCTAAATCTACCTACACTATATAATCTCCCGACCCCACTCTCAATCCTCACGGCTTACTCACCAATCCCCTCAACACCTCAACTCTCAATCCTCGACATCTCTCATCTCACGCCTAAAGTCCATCCTACAGCACTAATACTCATCGCCATATATAATTCATCATCATCTTATCAAACATATTCATCACCTGCTCATATAATTCTTATGCCCCAACTCATACCAATTCTTCTCCCTAATCACACCTCATCTTTACGCCACATCACTCATCATCATCATTGACTAATCATCACACTCATCCTCACAAAAACATCATTGCGTGATCGGCACGATCACTCTAAAAGCCACAAAACACATCCTTCATCTTAATCCTTGTTCACCGCCTAATACCTATCTCTACTCTAATACTACTTTGTTTCGGTGTTGAAACGGTTGGCGGTCTTGAGAAGTCCGCCAAAGATTTGGGGTTATCGTCCTCTGGTGAATAGCTGCACAGGAAGCAAACGTGAACTACCCTCGGGGGGATGCGAGGAAACCCCCTCCGACGCTCAAGTCAGTACGTGGCCCACTCGTATTTAGAGAGAGAAAGTAGAGAGAGAGATATAAGAATTATGAGTGTGAGAGAATGTACATGCACAATAGTACTATTGGGCTATTTATAGAAGTACTATTCATCGCGACAGGTGCGTAATCCTTTTACACGTGTACGGTCGTAGTGCACTTGACAGGTTGGGAAGATTCCCTTATTTTGTCTTGCTAACGGCCGCCAACGTTGTCGGACCACGTTGATGTACTTGACTTGTTGGAGCCTGTAGACGACATTCATAATGTTCGCGTCCGCAATGGTGTTCGCGGACTCATCATAGGAATTCACTAACATACTTGGGTTATACCCATACAACTAGCCCCCCAGCATCATTTGGGGTCTTGACCGCTAATGATGTTGTTAGTGGACGCGAGTCATTGTTGCCGTGCTCAATTTGTTGGAGGAGTTAATTCGTTGGATGCCACGTGTTGTCGTTGGGAGTTGAAGAATTTCGAAAAGTTAATGATTACTTTTCCGAAAATCCCGCCCCTTACTTTATTAGTGTTTCACCGTGCATCGACACTTGGCGGGGAATCCGGAGAGGGAGTTGAGAGGTTTTGCAATCTCAACCGTTGACCGACCGCATACATATGGCGGTTGTCTCTTTCTTCGAGTTTTTCATCTTATTTTCTCTCAACTTCCTTTTCTTTTTCTTCTGGCGAGCTCCATTTCCGTGGTTTTTCTTCACCCAAAAGCTCTCCTTTTTGTGTTCAAATTCCTCCAAAAAGTTACTAGATCTTCTAATTTTTACTTTCCGGTCCTAGTGTGCTATGAATTTTGTCTTTTCTGGACAAATTTCTTCTGGGTTTTTTCTGGGTTCGAAGGTTTGTGTTTCGCGGGCGCTTTTTCTTCATTTCCGGTGATTCCTTGGCTCAAGCTCCACCTTTTCAGTGCAATTTCGCTGTTTGGGGACTTTACTCACCTTTTCCGGCGGTTTTCATTACTTACTCTTACTTTTCTCCGGCGATCCTTCGTTTCCAGGTATTTCTTCAATTTTTCTCCGTGTTTCCTTAAGTTTCTTTGCGTTTTCATCATGTCGAACCAGTCTGATAGCCAGAATGCCCTTAGTGAGGCGTTTATGACCGAGAGTGATCCTTCTTCCCCTTTGGCCGCTAGTGAGCCTTCTTCCCCACTGGCTGATAGTGAAACTGTTTCCGGTTCAAGGCCTGTGCGGAGGACTAGGTTGTTAGCGGACATACCTCTTACTGCCAAGAGAGAAACAGAGCTGAGGTCAAAATTTCTTAACGACCCTGCTACCTCTGAGGAACATAGCCTGACTAGGAGGTATCTGTCCGCTAGTTAGAGTGGTGATAGACAGACGCATAGGGAACTTAGGCATCAAATTCTTGCTAGGCGTTCCGTCAGGCATCCTCCAGCCGATGTTGTTCCCGGCCTCGATGTTGCCCCTCTTAGAGAACACGCCTGGTTGGAGAACGTGGCGGATGCTGGGGTTGAGGTAGCGGCCGACTTTTACGATCGCTTGCAGGAATCTTCGGCTCCTAACCCTACTATTATTGATTTAGGTGACGACAGCGACTCCATTGCTACCGTTATGGTTCGCCAGGAAACTGTTTATCATCGTCGCACTGCTGCGAGTCCTGCTGTTCGCGTCACTGAGGACGCGACTGATTTAGCGGATGCAGACATTAGCGTTTCTGTGCCTATGTCGACGCATGTGGTTGGGGAAAGTTCCCGTGCTGCCGAACTGAGGGTCGACAGTTCCAATCCGTTGGAGGAGATTGAGACCGGATCGGGTTCTGATGCTCTATGGCTGCCTAATGATTTTAGCACCGGTCCTCTTAGTGTAGAGATTGATTTACCGTGGCGTCGGGGCGCCTTGCAGCTTGCCTACCCAAGAGTTGCTCGGGATTTATATCATCTTCCCGCGGGTTATCGGGTGGTGGTTCCGCCAGAGGGGGCTATTGTGACGGAGTGTCCTCCCGGTCACGTGGCCGTGTATACTCATCATTTCGAGTTTGGCCTCCGCCTTCCTCTGGATTCTGTTTTGGTGAAGATTCTGAACGTGTTCAACGCGTGTTTGGCTCAGCTGACACCTTTGGCGGTCCGGAATCTGATCGCGTATATATGGGTTGTACGTTTTTTGGACTTCCCACAAACGTTAAATTTGTTCCACCACCTCCACTGGCTGAAAAAGAATGGATCTTCTAGGCAGGCAGGCTGGTGGTCGCTAACCACGACCGACAAGAAGATGACTGTTCAGCCCAAAATGACTGGTTTAAAGGGTTGGCAAGACGCCTTCTTTTGGTTGCAGGTTCCAGAACATTATCCCGTGCGCTGTCATTTCACCGAGCCCCGTCCTCGCATGGAGCATTTATCTTCAGTTCCGTTAACTGGGGAAGAGTTAACGACCTTTGAATATTTTGACACGGAGGATTATTTAGTCACTTATGAGGACGGGAAGACTTCCAAAGTTAAGGAGCCCAAGTATTGGATTCCTCACTCCAAGTATATCCTAGGGAATGAACCTTTGTCGGCCATGCTGCTCTTTCCTACCCATGATAATGGTAAGTGTTGCTGTCGGACTGGTCCGTCTGATGATAGTAGTTTGTTCTATTTTTTTTTGACCATTTCCTGTTTGTTTGCAGGTTTTGACCATCTTGATCTCGATGCGCTTGGCGTTGACGAAGATTTTCGACCGCTAACACATTTGCCAGCCGCTCCCTCTTACGAGTACAAAACCATGCACGGTAACACTAACGGTCGTCGAGGTGGAAATCGTAGCGGTCCCCAAAACATCCGCCGAGGTCGTGGTGGGGTAACCGTAGCCCGTACCCCTGTTCGGGGCGCTACTACTGCTGCTTCTTTGGGTACTAGTGGCGAGCCATCCCCCGCCGTCCCTATCAGGTCATCCACCTCCCGGCTGTTGCCGGGGTGGTGGTAACAGAGGCGGCCTCGTGAGCGGGCATTGCGGCGAGATACATCTCGCCAATAAGAGGCAGGCCGTGGGGGATCCCGAGACTTCGCCCTGCCAATGAGGGCGTCCGGAAAAGGACCAACATGTGGGTGCTCCTCCGGAGGTCCGAGAGCAGATTGACGTAGCCCCCCGGTCCCGGTCATATTAGCGGCGCCTCCGGTGTCGGGTTCTTACTCCTCTATCCGCGAGAAGATCCGGGAGCTCATTACAATGCCCAAACTTCTTATCCAACTTATGTCCCAAAGAACTTTTCCCGGTACCACGAATGGATCGAGAAGAAAGAGGTTCCGCTAAGTGATGCTGTGGCGGCCTCCTTTGCTCGCCGGCCCGTCGTTTACCGCAAGATTTATCAACTCGACCGGGACGTCGGGGAAGATGAGTCGTCGTATGCCGACATCCCCGAGAACGGTGGCATTCTTGCCTATCGTATCCTCGAAGGGCATGCAGTTGCCATTAGACAGGCCGACAGGGTCCTTGGTAACTCCTGCCGCAAGACTGGCTCACGACCAACTTGTGGTACGTTTTCGTACTTAATCTTATTATTATTCACTTTTTTTTTTTTTTTGTTTTATATTGACGTTCTCTTTTCGTCTTTGCAGGCCAACAATGCTGCTATTGAGTTGATAGAGCAAGTATGTTGAGTACCGAGTTGGCGGACGACTACAAGCAATTCTTTGGAGACTTGCCAGGATCTTCTGCGGGGACGGAGGACAAGTTGGCGGCTAAGACAGTCGGAATTGCAGCCTTTGGAAGATGAGCCGTTAACTCGAGACCACGGACTGCCCTACTGGAAGAGACTGAGGAAAATGTAAACGCATTAACCAAAGCTCTGGAGACCGCCAACTCTGCAAAGGAGGTTGCGGTACTAGACGCCAAGACAGAGGCTAGAACTCAGGCTATTGCTGAGTTTCAGGAATCTAAGGAGTACGCGACGGTCCTCCATAAGAGGTATGATGGCGGTTGGGCGGCCGCCATGAGGTGCGTGTGCAAGACCATTCCAGGATTTGACTGGAATGTGATTGAAGAGGCTCATGCTGCCGGCCAACATCTTGCGCCATTCGAGGGGGATCCAAAGTTTGCTGACGAGGACGCCATGGCAAATGCGGACCCTCGTTACCTGCCGGAGCGGCATGCACCGGGGATGCCCCCCTTCTTGAAGTTTTTGGCGGCCTTTTCTCGGCTCTTCTTGTTCTTCCAATAGCCTGTAATTTGTAATCTTTTGAATATTTTCTCTTTATTCGGTCGATGTTGGCACTTGTAAACGTTAAATTTCTTAATTTTATAAGTACGATTCCAACTGAAAGCCTCTTATTTGGCCGCCATCTTTTTTGTCTGTAGTTGGCGGCCAAGCCAGTAGCTTTTATCTTATGGGAAAGTACTTTATATCTTGCGTTTCTGTCGCTTTAATTATCGTCTGATTGTGGTATGACCGCCAATAATTTTGTATTCGTTAACGAAGATTGTCGTCTGGTCTGTTATATGACCGTGAACGTACGCGGACCTGTTATTTGGCTTTTGTCGTGTGCTTGGTCTGTCATATGACCGTTAATGCACTTTGAGCCTGTCATATGGCTTTTGATTTGTGCTAGGTCTGTTATATGACTGTTAACGCACTTTGAGCCTGCCATATGGCTTGATTTATGCTAGGTCTGTCATATGACCGTTAATGCAATTTGAGCCTGTCATATGGCCTTTGTATTTGATTTGTTGACATGTCATATGGTCAATTAATATGCATGAAAATAGTAAGACAATCAATGAATTTGCTAGCGTAAGTTTGTATTATTTATGTAATAAAGGGTGGCTCTCGACCTATTACACTCAATGAATCAAACATAGTATTTCTTTAGGACGCTAGCATTCCAGCGGTTTCTAAGCTCCTTGTCATCCATGCTTTTTAGAATGAAAGAGCCGGAGCAATCTTTTTGGCTATGACGTAAGGACCTTCACAGGTTAGCAATTAGCTTTCCTTCGGTATGCGCCTTGCCGTAGGCCGTTGTTCAAGCCGAAGAACCAGATCGCCAACATCTAACGACCTTTCCAGGACTTTCTTATTGTAAGCCTTGCTTATTCTATCTTTGTATGCGGCTGCTCTTAGTTCTGCCATGAGCCTTGGTTCTGGCAAGTAAGTCTAGGCTTTCGCTGAGTGCTTAGTCATTCTTCTGGAGGTTTTGGTGTTTTATCCGATAAGAGGGTAACCCCACCTCTACCGGTAACACCGCCTCTATATCGAAGGCCAACTTGAAAGGGCTCTCTCCTGTCGCTTCTTTCTCTGTTGTTCTATTCGACCATAGCACTGCTGGCACCATGTCGGCCCATCCTCCTTTGAATTCATCTAGCTTTTTCTTTAAGGCATTCAAGATTTGTTTGTTCGCGGCCTCTGCTTGTCCGTTGCTCTGAGGGTGGCAAACGGCTGAATATGCAAACTTCACACGAAACTCCGTATGGGGCGGCAATCAAACTGGACACCATGGTCGAAGACGATAGCCATGGGAATCCCAAATCTTGTCATAATGTTCTGCCAGATGAATTTCTTGACCTGATTTGCCTTGATCTTTGCTGTCGGCTCAGCCTATATCCACTTTGTAAAGTAATCAATGCCCACTATTAGGAATCTCCTCCCTCCAGTTGCTGTGGTGAATGGTCCCAGGATGTCCATTCCCCACTGAGCGAACGGAATCGGGCATAGGATAGGCTGTAAATCATTGACTGGTCTATTAATGATGGGAGCATATCTCTGGCACTTGTCGCACTTCTTGACGTAGCCCCCGGGCATCCGCCAGCATATTGGGCCGAGAGAACCCCGGCTCTCGGTGCCTTAAGTGCTAAAGCCTTTCGCCAATATGGTTGCCGCAAATACCTTCATGTATTTCCTAAAGAATCTTTGCGGACTCCCATGCAGTTGCACACTTAAGTAGAGGTAGACTGAACGATTTCTTGTACAACTCATTCTGATATATGACGTACCAGCTTGGTTGTCGTTTTAATTTCTTAGCGGACGAAAGATCATTGGGAAGCGTCCCCGTCAGCTTGTACGCCACCAGCTCACTAAACCACTCCCCTTGCTGGTTTATGCTGTTGACGGTCACGATTTTTACCGTGATGCTCTTTTCCCTCAAGATGTCCACCGTGACGGTTTTCTCCATGCTAAATGAGTCAGAACTTGCCAATTTGGATAATGCATCCGCTTTTGTGTTCTCGGTCCTTGGTATTGCCTGAATCTCAAAGTGATTCAATTGAGCTATAAACTCCTTGGCTTTCTCTACGTACTTCAACATGTTAGGCTCTCTGACCTCAAATTCACCTCTTAGCTGGCCGCTAACCAGCTGCGAATCCGTCTTCAAGAGTACATTCTTAGCGCCCGCTGCCAAACACATTCTCAGGCCGGCTATTGCCGCTTCATATTCTCGCTTCGTTGTTTGATGCCGGGAAAGCAAACTTGATGGCGTCTCGGTATGAGTTTCCCTCGGGGCTAGTCATCACTATACCGGCCCCGAGATCCGCTAGCAACGGAGGATCCGTCAACTTCTAGTAGCCGAGACTTCCTTTTGCTTCACTTCTTCTTCCTCATATGAGGTTTCCACAATAAAATCTACCAAGGCATGTGCTTTGATAGCGGTCCTGGGCTTATACTGTATGTCACATTCCGACAGTTCAACGGCCCATTTCAGCAAGCGACCTGAACTATCCATCTTCTGCAATGCTTTTTCTAGCGGCTGATTGGTTAAAACCTGGATGGGATGACAGTCAAAGTATGGTTTGAGCTTCCTGGCGGCAATTACCACAGCCAAAGCCATTTTTTCTACCAGCTGGTAACGGCTCTCTGGACAGTTAAGGATGTGGCTGATAAAATATATTGGCTGCTGCCTCTTCTCTTTTTCCACCAACAACACGATCGCGACTGTTTTTGTCGAGGCCGAGATATACAGTTGTAATACGTCTCCAGTCTCGGGCCTTGTGATGGTGGGTAACTTCTTCAAATGCTCCTTTACCGCCAGGAATGTTTTTCTTTGCTCCTCTCCCCACTCGAACTTCTTATTTCCCCTTAGCAGTGCAAAGAAAGGCAAAGCCTTGTCTGCTGATTTTGAAATGAATAGAGTGAGGGCCGTCATTCTCCCTGTTAGCCTCTGAATATCTTTGACGCTTTTTGGTACAGGCAGGTTGACAATGGCTTGAACTTTGTCTGGGTTTGCATCAATCCTTCTCTTGCTGACCAAAAAGCCTAAGAACTTCCCTACTCTTACCCCAAAGACACATTTCTTTGGGTTGAGCTTCATCTTATACTTCCTCAACGTTCTGAAGGTCTCTTCCAGGTCATCTAAATGTTCGCGGTCAGTCTTACTTTTGACAATGGAGTCGTCAACATATGCCTCGATATTTCTCCCCCTCTGATCCGCGAATACTTTATCGACCAGCTTTTGGTAGGTTGCTCCTGCATTACGAAGCCCAAACGGCATTGCCTTATAGTTGTATACGCCGCAATCTGTGATGAATGCTGCCTTTTTTCTGTCGGCCTCAAGGAAACTAATCTGGTGATATCCTGAGAACGCATCCATAAAGCATAGCAGTGCATGCCCGCTAGTAGAGTCTACCAGTTGATCTATTCTCGGTAACAGATAGCAGTCCTTTGGGCAAGCTCTGTTGAGATCCGTGAAATCTACACACATCCTCCATTGGCCGCTAGCTTTCTTTACCATGACCACATTGGCCAACCATTCTGGATAATCACATGGCTCAATGAAATCCGCCGCCAGCAGCTTATCAACTTCTTCTTTTATGGCATTGTTCTTTTCAGTGGAGAAATTTCTCTTCTTTTGCTTGATAGCGCGGACAGTGCTGTAAACATTTAGGCGATGTACCATCATGGCCGGGTCTATTCCCGGCATGTCATCTGCTGAGAACGCGAATACATCCGCGTTTTCTCTTAAGAGAGTCACCAGGTTGACTCTGACCTTTGGGTCCATGTCTGTTCCGACAGCAACTGTCCTTGCCGGATCTTCTGCCAACATCTCCTCCTTCGTTTCTCCATCTGGCTTGGGTCTTGGCATATCATCAGGCCTAGACTCCAATTCTTCCATTGAAATTTCCGTCATTTCTTCAGCTCCTTTTTCGGATTCTGCTTCGTCTGCCAGAGCTTTCCTCTGGGCTCGCCTTTGTTTCCGAGTTGGTGGATTCAATTCTTCTACCGGCATTCTCCTTGCCGGCTGCTTCAGTGCCGTTAGATAGCATGATTTCGCCATCTCCTGATTCCCTCTCAACTTCGCTGTCGTCCCAAGATTGGAAATGTACATCATGGTAAGATGGTAAGTTGGCACAACTCCTTGGACGTCATGAATAAAAGGGCGTCCGATAATTTCGTTATAAGCTCCAGGCACATCAACCACCAAAAATTCCGCCATCACATCTCTGGCGTTCTCATCTTCTCCTACCCTGACCGGTAGGGTTATCAAGCCCTCGGGAATTACTGACGCCCCTGTGAAACCAATAACTGGGTAACGGACGGGATTCAGATGCTCTCGGCCAATCATCAGTTTCTCAAAGGTTGAATGATACAGTATATTTGCCGAACTTCCTCCATCTACCAAAATTCTATGGATCAGACAGTTTGATACTTTCAGCGTGACCACTAGAGGGTCGTCATGGGGGTACATAACGTGCTTCGCGTCCTCTACAATGAAAGACATAGCGGGCATTACTGGCGGTCTTCTCCATTGCATACTCTCATTGAAATTGACTTGATGTCTGAACTCTTTCAAGCTTGCCTTTGCTCCGTTCACACTACCCCCATGAATCGGGCAGCCACTGATAACATGGATCTCACTGATCCGCGACTGAACATTCTGGTTGGCTGGCTTTACCAAGTCTCCATCCTTAGTCTGAGCTTTATACTGGCTGAAATAGACCAAATCCTCCAAGTTATCCTTCAGATGCCGACAATCGTCAGTTAGGTGCCCGTGGTCACCATGAAAATCACACAACTTGTTCTTGTCGCGGTTTTTTATGGAACATTTGTTTTGGACGCCGCCATTTATCACGCTCTTTATTCATCAAGTATATCTGACTCCTGGAGGCGGTGAGCTGAGTGTACGCGTCAAACTTTTCTTTGCGTTCACCTTTCTCCCGGTCATTTCTTTCACGGTCACTTCCTCTTTTGACCACATTGGATTCTTGCCTTCTTTCGTCTCGGCCGCGATCACTATCACGACCTTTGTCTTTCTTTTCCTTCTCCTGTTTTTTCTTTTCGGGCTCGCGGTGCTGATTGCTCGCGGCCTTATCAAACTCTTCGCCCCTTATGAAATCATTTGCTTTTCCCAGAACAGGACCTAAGGATGTGAAGGTCTTGCAATCCAAATAACTTCTGAATGCTGACCCCTCTCTCAGCCCCGTCATTAAGGCTAAGACGGCCACGTCCTGCTGAAGTCGCGGAATGGAGACTGCTTCCACGTTAAAACGTCCAATGAAATCGCGAAGACTTTCTGTTTCCCCTTGCTTAACAGAGAGCAGTTCACCGATCGTGCGCTCACGGCGCCTATTGCTTACAAAATGAGTGCTAAATGTGGAAGCCAACTGGGAAAAACTGGAGATAATACTTGGCTTCAAACTCTTGAACCAAGTCTGAGCAATCCCGGTCAGGGTAGACGGAAACACCTTGCACCAGATGGCGTCCAGCTGAGTGTATAAGTACATGTGACCCTCATATGCTGCAACATGATCATCTAGGTCAGAATTGCCGTCGTATTTGCAGGACAACATCTTGATTCTGGGCATGGGGTTCCCATTGCGTATTTGCAAGACTTCTGGAATATAGGGAGACATTCTGGGCTTAATTAACAGGTGCCTGCCAGCCGAATAGTTACTAGCACCCTTTGTGCTGTACTCTCGGCGGGACTGACTTTGATATTCATCTTCTAAATTGTTTAAATCCTCAGTTTCCATAATAGCTTCCTCATACTCTGCATCATCAATTTGCCTTTCCATCTGGCGTTCCCCTTACGTCAGCGTACATATCCTCCTTACCGGTGTACAGTCAACGTTTCTACCGGCCATAGCCAGTGATCGTTTACGGTGCTGAACGCCTCTCGGATTCGGAACAGGGGTGTTATAGGCGGAGAAGTGCCTTGTAACATTTGGATGAATGATGCCACGGTTTGCAATTGGTCAGGGGAGAATTGAGTCAATTGAGTCAAGTTGAATGGAACGCTACCATTGTTTACCTGAGTCACATTATTCTCAGGAGTATGCTGGTCGTTATTGTCCTCGGGGACGTTAAGGTGGAACTGTGGTGTAACGACAGGTCCGGTAATGACAGGTTGAGAAGACCCTTGGCCAACTTCAAACCCTGGTGGACCGCGATTCGAGTTTCCAGTTTTGTCCATGACTGCTTCACAGAGACGGGAGGTCCCCTCCTTCTAGCGCCAAGTTGTTTCAGTGCTGAAACGGTTGGCGGTCTTGAGAAGTCCGCCAAAGATTTAGGGTTATCGTCCTATGGTGAATAGCTGCACAGGAAGCAAACGTGAACTACCCTCGGGGGGGATGCGAGGAAACCCCCTCCGACGCTTAAGTCAGTACGTGGTCCACTCGTATTTAGAGAGAGAAAGTAGAGAGAGAGATAAGAATTATGAGTGTGAGAGAATGTACCTGCACAATAGTACTATTGGACTATTTATAGAAGTACTATTCATCTAATAGGGTGCGTAATCCTTTTACACGTGTACGGTCGTAGTGCGCTTGACAGTTGGGAAGATTCCCTTATTTTGTCTTGCTGACAGTCGCCAACGTTGTCAGACCACGTTGATGTACTGACTTGTTGGAGCTGTAGACGACATTCATAATGTTCGCGTCCGCAATGGTGTTCGCGGACTCATCACAGGAATCCGCTAACATACTTGGGTTATACCCATACATCTACTGTGAACTATTCATCATCCGCGCAATACATAGTACGGACCAATTTATTTTATTCGACACCATCAATATTTTTCAAAACACAAATCTTTTTTAAGACTAGAGCGACTTTCAATTTTCCAAGATCTGTACAAATCAATGACCTCGGACGGTGGTATAATTTCTGAGGGTCAATTAAATTAACCACCTTTATTTTATATCTTTATTTTCTTTATTTAATTTTTATTTATTTTCTTGAAGTTACTAACATTCTATTCATGATGTAGATAATTAATTCGTCCCTGCGATTGTAAGTTTTGTATATATTATACTAACTCCCTGCAATATTTTCTTTTCTTATTTTTACTTATTATTTCATGTTGTTTTGATTGTCCTGCATGTTTTTATCACCCACATGTTATTATTACTAAATAAGACCTAAAGAACTGTTCTAATTAATTCAGATAATTTGGACAACCTGTTAGGAACCTTTAATATGTTTGTATAATAACTTGTCACTAAATAATTAGTCTTTCTGTGTGTATCCTGAACCACCGTAAATTAATTATTTTTAGGGTGTTTTAAAACGTTGTTTGATTATTCTTTTGCATAAAATCTGTAATGAATCGGTATTTAGTAGAGGTCAGCAATGGACAAACATGATTCATTATGACCATATTTGTACCCTCACCCCCGAACTCAATCTTTGGTTCATTTTGACCAATTATGGAGTGTAGACGGAGAAATCTACATTGGCTAAGTCCCTAAGATGTCCCTACCTTTTCAATATCCAATTAGGTTTATGATTCTTCCTTTAAAGAATTGTTGGCGATTTCAAAACATATTTTTAATAAAACCTTAACAATGGGATAGTCAAATAAAAGCGCTCACACCGCTTGTAGGCATTAAAGGAATGAAAAATCCACGCCTACAATTTGGCGATTTCACTGGGGAAGATTTTTAAAAAATAATAATAATTTTTTTAAAATGAGTGGGTGGAACTTGAAAAATACGATTCATTCTTTTTTTATGCTTTTGAATAATATACTGTTTTGCATATGCATGGCTATTGTTCAGCTACCATAAGGACAATCTACCTTGCCTCATTAGCACATGTTCTATGTATGAGGTCACCCCCGGGGGTTTGCGCTTTGTCCTCCAAAAAGCACCCCGAGCGATAATGTTGGATCCTAGTCACTAGCAAACCTACCCAACCATGGCATTGTTCTCTTGTTCCCGACTTGAGAACTGGAGTGCGTCTTACACGTGGCCACCTTTTTAAGCAAAGGTACAAAGCGTAGGATTAATCTCTTAGTCATGGACCCTTTGAGCCTTAACCTAAACTCCGACCATAGTTGAAACGTAGAACTTGACTTTTAGGTTGGAACTTTGCATATTATTATTGTATTTGTGCATCATTATGTGTGAGTGCTTTTAATTGCTAAGTGTTATACACATTTCGAGTCGAATGTTGTCAAATGAATTTACGCATTACAAAATGGTAAAATCTAAGACCATTGGAGCTGCGAGCAGCGCATTTGGATTGTGGTCCAACTGACACCTAACAATGTCCCACGCTAGAGGATTGTGTGATGCGCACCTTTTGGCGTCTAGTGCAGTAGATCTTGCGTAGCGCGCATCTCGTCTCGCGTCGTGCGCATTGTATTACGCCCAGCGTACTCGGTTTCAGCGTTACTTGTTAAGCTTAGCGTCCAATGTTGTCTGTGGGTCCCCAAATCATAGGATAATTAGGTTTCTATCCTTTCCCATAATCTTCTTTTTTTTTCATCATAAAACAAAACAAATCTATCCACCTTTTTCCTATCTATTTCCAAATTTCTATCATCTTTTTCAAAAACTATATCTCCCATCCTTTTTGAATTTTCAACCTCATCTTTTTCTCAAAAATTATTCTCCTATCTTTTTTTTTTAAAAAAAAAAATTTCATCCCATCTTCAATCTCCTATCTACTTCAAAAATTCTATCTCCACCTTTTTTATTTTAAATCTCCATCTTTTCCCTATCACAAATCCTTTTTTCAAAAATTCATCCTTTTTCTCTATCCCATCTTTTCATGTATATTATCCATCTTTTCATGTGCACATCATTTAGGATTCATTTTAATGTCCATCTTGTTGTAAAAGTGTCATCCGCTTAGGAATTCTAACTGCACTAGAAGTCTGTTTGACCCATATGTCTAGATTCATCAAGTTTCACTCCATTTAGAGTTCTTCACCCCTTCTAACTCTATCCATATTAGAAGTCTTAACCCTATCTAGGTTCACCCATCTAAGAAGTCTAGGGCCGTTAGAATTCTTGCCATCCTAAGAAGTCTATAATCCATAGAAATCCATGCATGATAGGAGTCTAAATTCGTTAAAAGTCCGTTCATCTTAGGAGTCTCGAATCTATTAGAGTTCCGCCCATATTAGAAGTCTAAACCCATCATAATTCCGCCAGTATTAGGAGTCTAGTTCCACTAGAGTCTCGTGCATATTAGGAGTCTAGCATTCTTAAAAGTTCACCATGTCGAAAGTTCTAAGGTCATTAGAAGTCTATTAGATCTAGGATTCCAAAGTCATTAGAATTTCGTATCCATTAGGACTGTATTCATACTAGAATCCTTTTGCATTGCATAGTCCATCATACATACACTTCATGCATAACTAGAGTTATCAGGCATTTAGTAGTCTCATTACATCCATACTCTCCATTTCATTTCATGCTTTCCGCATTTAGTAGTCCCAAACTACAAGCGATCTGATTCCCTCTTTTGGGATATGTAGGCAGTCTTTACGGGTTTGAACGCATAGATTGAGTCATACATACATGCATTAGGGTCTAAGTGCATCTAAAAGAGTCATGCATACATACATTAGGTCTAGGTGCATCCAAAAAAAATCACTCATTTAGGAGAAGCTAATTTGTTTCTAGGAGCTCAACTTTTAAAATGAAATTTCTTCCTAAAATGTATACTCCTTCGTTCCATTTCTCTCTCTCCATCATCACTCTATCTCTAAATCTCCATTGATGATCCATGCGAAAATCAAGCGACATTGAAATGGGCAGTCCATCGAATGCCGAGCAACTATTCGCTGAAATAGCTAGAGCTTTAGCCAAGATGTCTAGTATGATGGAAGAAATAGCTATAAGGCTTGAGAATGTCGAGTCTGGTGAATCTACTGGATTCAACAAGAAAATGGAGAATGTCGTTCATAGGGTAACCAATGCAAATTCCTATTTTTAGCCTACTGATAATACCAAAATGAAGGGGAAACTTCTCGAGAAATTCTCTGCAAGTGACATCCCTAAATACAAAAACCAACTCAAATACTTGGGTCTTAATAGCTTTGCAAGAATATATGATATGGTATCCAGATTGAGAATGATTTGCTGAAAAATGGCAAAGACAATGACCTCAATGTCATAGAATTAGACGTATAAGCCCAATCGCCCATTAAAGCATTCAGACTCGCCTAGGTCCAATCGGCACGAAAAAATACACTTTTTCTCTTTTCATTTAGAAAGAGACCTCTTGAAGATCGAAGCAACGAAACTGTCTCGTCATGTGACGGGAGTCTAGACTTAGGATTTCAATTTCAATTTCATCTCTCCTTTTTTGCCAAGTCTAATATAGGATTTTCCCTTTTATTGTATGTACTCACGATTTTCAATTAATAAATGAGTATCTCTTTTCTAACCTTGCACTAATGAGCATCAATGAAAATCACGATTGTAGCCTTAAAAGAAATGAATTTCTAACTCTCATGACTATTCTAATAAAGGCAATGAACAATTGGCATAAAAGAGGCATTCCTCCCTTCATTACAACCATTCCTATGCACATAACACCCCTCTCCCTTTAAGTATCTCGTGGGAAGTATGTTTGACAACAATTCAATGTAAAGGGCAAATTTTTTTAAAAAAAAGGAGCAACCAACAAGAAAATGAAAGCAAAAAAAAAAAAAAAAAAAAGCAAAAATGATACAAAAAGTGCAATATATATATATATGTATATAAAGAAAAAGTGTTGCAAATATGTCCATCAATAGCTTTGTCAATGGTACTTCTTTCAAAACCTTCAACCTTCAATCTAACCTCCAACTTCGTCAAAGGCCTTGACATCCGCAACAAAAAAGTTTACAAGTCAAATCATACCTCTGATAAACCTTCTCATAATCATGCATATCCTATCCCAATAAGCCATAAAAGACAAACCAAAGCCCGCTAGGTCGAAAACCCATAAGGGCGACTTAGGCAAAAGTCAGGGCATTTTCTCATTCATCCATCCTTGCTAAAGACCTCTTATAATTCAATGCTTAAATTCATTGCAAATGGCTCCAAAGAAAAATGCTAGGCCACCAATTAAAATGTTAAGAGCTACGGCTAGCCTGATTCCATCACGGATACATAGGCAACCTCTTTTGAGGCCCGACCATTTTAATTCACAACATATTTTTAAGGCTCGGCTAGGCCCATAAGAAAAGCGCGATCTCCCAAATCATGAGTTTTCAATACTCATCCCCTACCCTTAGAACTAGACCGGGATACGAACCTGCATCATCAGCCTACCTCATTGCGTGAGTCGGTTCATTATGACTCTACCTTTTCTTATTCTAATCACTTCCTTTTTCTAAGCCACATTATCGCTTCTAAGCCAACCTTAGCAAAACCTTTCAACACTCAGTGTTATGACCGCGCCTCATCTTTTGAGTGTTCCTTTCTTTGGCCTTTCTTGTCTTTTCACATGAGGAACCCTATATGGAATCTTTGGTCGAAACTTCCGCTAAGCGTGACAAAATATCTCCAAAATCAAGCAATCAAGCTGAGTACTGCATAAACTCCATCTTACTGGGGGCTTCATCAATGTTCCACACAAAAAATCATAGGCTCCAAGTATAAGTCTATCGTAATAAGGACTTCATTACCAGCACAAACATGAAATCTTGGGATTTAAAACCCATAGTGATACAAGACTCCATCTATTTATGGGCTCGCTTAGGCCCTTGGCTTACAAAAGTCGAAGCATATACAACTCAAGCTCTACAAAATCTCGTTCTATAACGTATTTCAAATCCAACATAGTCTATTAACAGAATAGATTATCCTTGGGCTCCATGTGTACCTTGATAAAGAGTTCATTTCGAGTCCATACAAAAGATTGTGGGCTCCAGACCCATACGAAATTCTAATTGTTTTACGAGCTCACTTGGGCCCGTAACAACTACAACACATTTCGAATCAAATATAACATACATGGATCATCCTTGGGGGGATTCCCATTTCTTCTTCTTTCAAAAAACAGCTTTCTAAACAAAAATTTGAGCTTCTAATGGAACGATCACATCATTAAATCATATCATCTGCATTAGTATCATATCTCTGCATTAGTGTCACATCTGCATTTGCATTGCATATCTGCATCATCCAAACATTGTGTCAAACATTGCATCATTCGTCCTTAGCCATAGAATTCTATCATCAATCATCGAGTGACACACCACACGTATGCACACACGATAGCACCTTTAAGTCTAGAGTGTTAGAGGTCACTCTTTATAAGTCAAGTCATTTCCTATCCATACACTGACACTCAATCACGGGACACATATATGCATGTCCCCTAGGTGTTTATCTGTATATATGTGTGTTATTTGTATTTGCAGGTACCTAATATTAAACGACTCCATACGAGTTATACTCTGCCAAGGTCTGCGTACCATTACAAATTAGCAACAAGTGCTATATTCATGGTGTGTCCAGCGCACAGACAACGATGTGCCACATGCAGCAAGCTGCGTCCAGCGCAGCATCCAACGCCAAGCGCAGGCCTGTGCGTCTGGCGCACAGTCCTGTATAGCACGCTTAGGGGCTTCTTAGCTAGTGCAGCCCACACGCTTAATTCCAAATTATTTCAAATGTTCATTACGACATCGCACGCAGCAAACTGCGTCCTGCACAGCATCCCACGCCAAGCGCGGGCCTGTGCGTCTGGCGCACAGTCCTGTATAACACGCTTGGGGGCTTCTTTGCCAGGTGGTGCCCACACACTTAACTCAATATGAATTCAAATGTTCGTTACGACATTACGAGCGAAAACTCAACGAACTTTCAAAAGTTTACAATATTGCCATCCTACGAATTTTCAACATGTATTACGTACTCGAGAGACCACGAATACTCAGAAAAATCAATGACAAAACACAAACTGTTAGGTCTACATACCACTTCAAATCAACTACACCAATTGCCTTGGAACAAGCCAAACACTCCACACCAATTGCCTTGGAACAAGGCAAACACTCCATACCAATTGCCTTAGAACAGGCCAGACACTCCACACCAATTGCCAATTGCCTTGGAATAGGCCAGACACTCCACACCGATTGCCTTGGAACAGGCCAAACATTCCACACCGATTGCCTTGGAACAGGCCAAACACTCCGCACCGATTGCCTTGGAGCATGCCAAACACTCTACACCGATTGCCTTAGAACAGGCCAAACACTCCGCACCAATTGCCTTGTAACAGGCCAAACACTCCGCACCAATTGCCTTGGAAAAGGCCAAACACTCCGCACCAATTGCCTTGGAAAAGGCCAAACAATCTACACCGATTGCCTTGGAACAGGTCAAACACTCCGCATCAATTGCCTTGGAACAGGCCAAACACTCCGCATCAATTGCCTTGGAACAGGTCAAACACTCCGCACCATTTGCCTTGGAAGGACAAAGGCTCTACACATATTGCCATGGAGCAAGCCAAAGTCGGACCATAATAGTTCATGATTCTTTTCTCACCTATCATTTCAATTTTGCAAATTTACAATTATTTTGCAAATATGTTTCACACATGTCTGTTCCTGAATCTTTTGCTTGTTTTGCAGGTATCGGCGTAAAAAAGTAATTTTGGATTGCATAGCATCTAGAATCATTCTCCGTCCCAACACGTATACTTTAACTTTCGGTTTTACAAACCTTAGTCAAAGTGGGGGATTCTGTAGACACAATTAATCCTTGTTCACCGCCTAATACCTATCCCTACTCTAATACTACTATAAACTATTCATCATCCGCGCAATACATAGTACAGACCATTTATTCGACAAAATCAATATTTTTCAAAACACATATCTTTTTTAAGACTCGAGCGACTTTCAATTTTCCAAGATCCGTATAAATTAATGACCCCGGACAGTGGAATAATTTCTGAGGGCCAATTAAATTAACGACCTTTATATTATATCTTTATTTTCTTTATTTATTTGTTATTTATTTTCTTGAAGTTACTAACATTCTATTCATGATGTAGATTATTAATTCGTCCCTGCAACTGTAAGTATTGTATATATTATACTAACTCCATGCAATATTTTCTTTTCTTAGCTTTATTTATTATTTCATGTTGTTTTGATTGTCCAGCATGTTTTTATCACCCACATGTTATTATTGCAAAATAAGACCTAAAGAACTGTTCTAATTAATTCAGATAATTTGGACAACCTGTTAAGGACCCTTAATATGTTTGCATAATAACTTGTCACTAAATAATTAGTCTTTATGTGTGTATCCTGAACCACCCTAAATTAATTATTTTTAGGATGCTTTAAAACGTTGTTTAATTATTCTTTTGCATAAAAATAGTAATGAATCGGTATTTAGTAGAGGCCAGCAATGGGCAAACATGGTTCATTATGACCATATATGTATCCTCACCCCCGAACTCAATCTTTGGTTCATTTTGACCATCTATAGATTCTAGACGGGGAAATCTACATTTGATAAGTCCCTAAGATGTCCCTACCGTTTCAATATCCAATTAGGTTTATGATTCTTCCTTTAAAGAATTGTTGGCGACTTCAAAACATATTTTTAATAAAACCTTAACAATGGGGTAGTCAAATAAACGTGCTCACACCGTGTGTAGGCATTAAAGGAATGAAAAATCCACGCCTACAGCTGCCAACACCCCATGCTAGTCTTGTTGCTGCTTCCATTGCTCAAGCTTTTGTGCTTTTCGTTGCGGTTGCCGTTTTTAGGGGGGACAAATTTCGAGGGGTGGTCGTTTTTAAGGGGGTAAGGATGATTTCAGGGGGTGGGGGAGGTTTTCAAGGGTGGAGGAGAAAGCTGGTGAGTGTAGAGGAAAACGAAGGAAAATGTACGTGGTGGGTGGTGCAGTGGTTGGTGGTGGTGTGGGGCAGGTGGCCGAAAACAGAGGAGAGAGAAGGAGAATTGGGGATTAAAGAAAGAAAGGGGAAGAGATGAGAGAAAGGAATTAACTCTCTAAATCTAACAGAAACTTGACGTCGGTAGTTATTAAGGGCATTTCATGAATTTTATTAAAATAATAAGGGTACCCGGTTGCATTTTTTAAACTATTGGGGTACCCCATGAATTTTAAAATTCTACAAGGGTACCATGTAAAAAACCATGAAATAAGTTTAGAAACTTTATTTAATTAATCCAAGATCAAATAAATGATTTTAATATAAATTCATAGAAAGACACAAGTCATGTTTAACAACCGAAAAAAAAAACATCTATGCTAGCCACTTTCTAATGCGCTTAATTAATTCCTATAGCAGCTATATGCACATCAATCTTTGGTTGTGGTTAGGGCTGTGCAAAGACTAGGGTCGGACCGGAATCAAGACCGGACCGGATCGAAGATTTCGGTCCGGTCCTGGGTCGACAAAAAATCCCGATTTACGGTTTTTGGTCTGGTCCGGTCCAAGCATGGAAACTTCCGACCCGGACCCGTGGACCGGAATTTCTCTTATTTTAGGAAAAAAAAAGTTTATTTGTTAAAAAAAAATTGAAAAGGTAGAAAGTTAAAAATCAATTATTTTTTAACTTTAGGATTATTATTATAATTTTAATGTATCTAATTTATAAATATCTTTAAATCAAATAAAAAAGATTTTTTTGAAAAAATAAATATATAATCTAGTCCAGCATATCCAAAATCGGACCGGACTGGATCGGAAAAATTCCTGTCAATTCCGATCCGGTCTAGGTCCAAAAAAAATCCCAGATTCCCCTTCACTTGTCCAGCCGATTTCGGTCCTATGATTAATGCATCTGCTGCATTGTCGTTTGTTGGTACTTTGCATATATTCACATCTCCTCTCTCAATGATTTATCTTATCAAATGATATTTTTCTGATAATATAATTGGCTTTCTGATGGGACATTGGTTCCTTTGCTTGAGCTATAGCACCACCATTATCACAATAGTATTTAATAGCACTAGCAACACTAGGGACCACATCTAGGTCAGTGTAGAACTTCTTTATCCATAAAACTTCCTTACTGGATTCGGAAACGACAATATACTCAGATTCGGTTGTAGAATCTGCAACTGTGGTCTGCTTAGAACTCTTACAACTCAATGATCCTCCATTCAGAATAAAAATGAATACAAAGTGGGATTTCAAGTCGTAGCTATTTGTCTGGATATGGAATTGGTGTAACCAATTACCCTCAACTTATCTTCTCCTCCATAAACAAAGAATTGTCATTACTGTTATTAAGGTACTTTAGAATATTCTTGACAAAGAATCCAAATAAGTTAGCTTGGTACCTACTTGTCATACTAGGGCATATGACACGTCAGGTCTTCTACATGCATGGTGTACATGATTCTTCTTGTTGTAGAAGCAAAAGGAACCTTACTCATTCTCTCAAGCTCAGTTTGCCCTGAGAGGCATTGACATTTGCTTAGAGTGACACCGAATGACATGAGAAGAAATCGTCCCTTGGAGTCTTTCATATTGAACCTAGTTAGAACCTTATTATCAATGTAAGAGTCCAATAATCCCTTAGGATCTATCTCAATAGACATTTATGTGCAATATCACTCAGCCTCTCCTCGAGTTATTAATTAACTCATTTTAGCAATGGGATGTCATTTCGAATAATTAGTATGTGATCTACAAACAAAACTATGAAGTTACTGCTGTTTTAGCTACCCGCAAGCAATGGACTGCGTTAGAAAAAACACGTAAAAAATTAAAATATTATTTTTATTTAATCTATTGCTGCGGTTTCAATAACAACCGCAACAATAACCCCCGAGTGTTTGTCAGTACTTAATAGATAGCTCATGGGATGCTTTCCACAAATTCACTTCCTCTCACTTCTTCACTCTTTCTCGGTGCTCCTTCACCCTCTCTCACTCCTCTAAATCACTCTACCTTCTTTAACCCTCCTTAAGAATTATCAATATGCGTTCTCGTTCCTGCCAACACTCTCGTCGGCATTCCCTCACTCTCGCCGGCGACCGTTGCTTCACCGGCGAATCCCCTCTCGCCGGCGAATCACTCTCAAGCCTAAGTTATTCGATGCACACACACTCTCTCTGTTTTCGCAGCACTCTTATTCTCTCTCTCCGTTTTCGGGCTTATCGCCGAAGCACTTCCACCGGCGACATTCACCGGAGCATCCTCTCTCACCGGCAATCCTGTCTCACTGGCGAATCTCCTCTGACTCTCACCGCCAAGTCATCTCCCTCGGTTTTTAGCGGCGAATTGCGGTGGTGGTTATAGGCGTGATTTTATTTCGCCGACGCGGTGTGGGCGCGTATTTGAGTACCCCATTGTTATGGTTTTATCGAAAAATATTATGAAATTGCCAACAAGTTTTTAAAGGAAGACTCATAAACCTAATTAGATATTGGGAAACCGTAGGGACAAATTAGGGACTTATCCAATGTAGATTTCCCCATCCTGACTCCATAGATGGTCAATGAACCAAAAATTGAGTTCGGGGGTGAGGGTACTAACACGGTCATAATGAATCACATTCGCCCATTGCTGACCTCTACTAAATATCGATTCATGTGAATTTTTATGCAATAGAATAACCAAATAATATCTTTCATGTATCCTAAAAATAATTTAGTCTAGGTTGGTTCAGGAAACACATAAAAGACAATTTTTTAGTGATATGTTATTAAGCAATAAAATTACAGGGAACCTAACAGATTGTCCAAATTACCTGATTAATATTAGAACAGCTTTTAAGGTCTTTAATTAGCAAAAATAACAGTGTGGTGATAAAAAGGCAAGCAGGACAATCATGCAAGCATATAAAATAATAAAGAATAATAAAAGGTTTAGAATATACAGAGGAACGATTTTTTATATTATAGATCTGCATCATGAAAGAAACAATTAGTAACTTCAATATAATAATAATAGATTTATTCAAGGACCCTCTGGATTATTTTGTGGCTTAGGTTTGAAAGATTGACAACCTTCAGAACGAGCAATAATCGTGAAGCCTGAAGATCTGGACTTGTATATATGTCTGAAAGTGTATCTTTGTACTTATAGATTTGAAAAGTATGAGTTTTCTAGAGAGATTTTGTACTTTTTTTCGTAAGTGTCGAAGTTGTAATGTTGAAGTAATGAAGTATGAAAATAGTATGAGAAAAACTGTCTTTCCATTCGGAAAATCGAAAAGTATTTATAGGGACAAGGAAATTGCATGTCACGCGCCAACTGTGCCAGGGGCAAGGGCTTGTGTGACGCACAATCACACGTGTCAGGCGCACATTCGTGCGCCAGACGCGGCACTGCCAATAGACAGCGTACACTTGGTACGCGTCTTTAAAAAAGATAAGAAATAAAACATGTGTATCGCACAGAGTGGTGCGCTAGGCGCAGGACTCTGTATGTGACACACAAATCCACGTGTTAGGAGCAGATTGGCGCGCCTGACACAGCAGGACCAATGCACTGGGCGCATGTGGTGCCCTAGGCACACCGCCTGCGTCCAACACATTTGCCAACATTTTTTCATTAAATGCGTTTTTAAAGTTTTTATTTTATCCCTTGAAATCCAAAAATTTAATATTACGGATTAAATCTGATTTCAATTTATTTTATGAAAATATTTATTAAAAATAATAAATAAAAATTGGGCTTTCGGGCTTAAAATATTTTAAATGGACTCAAATTATTTTTATGGACTCCAAATACAATTAATTATCATGAATAATTAATTGGGCCTTAAAATAAGACTTTGAAATACACTTTAAATTTATTTTAGGTTGGCTCTTCGGACTGCTCTGCCCTTGGGTCGGAGCAATTAAGACCGCGATATGTTTCATCATTGGGCCCTTGAATGGGGAGACACAATTATGTGTCTACAGAAGCCCCCACTTTGACTGAGGTTCAGGAAACCGATAATCAAAGTATCCGGTGTCGGGATGGAGAACGATTCTAAAAGTAATTCGATTACCTGTAGAGAAAGATGTTAGCAGATAGGTGCAAACAACTTAGATAAAGCACATAATTATGCAAAAATGCAAACTTAGACTCTCTATGGATGGATGAGACGCTATGCAAGGATTAAGGTTATGCAAAGCTAAGGAAGACGACACGTCATGCAAGATCAGGGTTATGCAAGATTAGGATGTATGAAATGCAATGCAAGGTCAGGATTTTTGCAAAGTTAGAAGATCTAGATATGTTGAGAGATAGAATGATTAGAAAAAGATTGAATGATTTTCGTAAAAAAAATTAGTAAATAATCAGGGTCCGTAAACGAGGTCTGCAGATCACGACTTTTCGGGAGTTTGATTTGATTTGGAGGCACCACCACATATATGGGGAGCCCCCACTTTAGGTAAGCTTGTCTTAGATAAGGCATTGCGAGCCTTGGTCGAAATGTGCTTGATCTGTCTTGAGCATTCAGAGTTCTTTGCTGGGGATTCTTCTTTGGGGAGTTGACACAAGCAAAGTACAATATCGCCAGGAACCATGGAATTATCGGAGAGTCCTTCAGGGAAAAGGAGAGCATAGGATTGAAAAAAAAAATTATTTTGTGACTTAAATAGTTGTAGGTAGGAAAGGCTTTAACTAGGCTAGGTGCAGACTCGAGTCTATGTCGGGATCTAGAAAGAGTATGCTCCTGAATTCTATAAAGTCAAATCATTAGACCTTATTTTATTGAAGCGGTCGGACCTCGAGATGAGGATTCATACATATCCTTGCGGAATCAAACCATTCGTAGTTTTAATCTGATTTTTTTTTTTGTGCCCTAACTTTTGCCTAGGCCGCCCTTTCGGGTTTTCGACCTAGTGGGTTTGGACATACCTTGAAAAAGGAGTTACGGTTGATGAAAGGTTGAAAGGTTTAAGGCTTGAGGTTTATGATAAAGATCATGGATTTGGGTTATATGGTGAAAGTTTTGGGATTGATTGAAGGGATTTGAAACGAGGGGTAGAACTTATGTGCAAGCCCCCTAACACTAGTAGAAAAAAACCTTCAATGACACATAAGAACTGATCCGGCTGATCCAATCGAAGGGTGTTCATTTTGGATATCCGATCTGAAATTTTGAATATCCGAAAATTATGGATCGGAAAAATGCGATCCGAATACGAACATAAAAAACCGGATATCCGGAATTTTGGATCGGATCAGATCAGATATCCGAAAACAAAAAAAATTAAATTTTTCAAAGAAAAAGTTCATAAAATGAGTTTCGGATCGGACCGGATCATCAGATATTTTGGATATCCGGCCTTGAAAACGGATATTTTAGGATATTTCAAATCGGATGTCGGAAAATATACAAAAAAATCCGAAAAATTCCCTTTTTCCGGATATTTTCGGATACATAAAAATGGAAATTTCCTATCCTTATCCGATTCGGAATATCCGAAAACTAAAAATCCGGATCGGATATCCGAAAAATCGAATCGGATCGACGGGATCACGGATCGGGTCGACCGGATCGAATATTTATAAACACCCCTACCGGTTGGCCATGGTAACTAGATCAGTTAGTTTAGAGTTTCCGGTGCCAAAATGTTAATCCAATTAACTGATTCGGTTCAGCTCAAAATCAGATCAGTAAATTGGTTCCATATAATTAAGACCCCGCTAGCCCCTCCTCCCCCACCCTTGCCAGCCCATCAGCCCCGCCAGCCCCTCCTCCCCCCACCCTCCCCCACCCTCGCTAGCCCAACAACCCCCCACCCCCCCCACCCTCGCACCCCTAACCCCCACAGCCCCAACAGGCCCCCACCCCCTAAGCACCCTAACGACACCTTTAACCCCACCCCCCGCATCCCCCCAAACAACCTTGAGCACAAGCAGGGTTTTCACGGAAATTGAAGTGCGGGGGGGGGAGGGGGCCAACGACAACGAGCCATCTATTCTAGGGCGGGGGGGGGGCTGAAGGGGTGGGGGAGGGGCTGAGTGGTTGTGGAGGTTAGGGTTAGGGTTAGAAGTTAGAGGTTAGGGTTAGTTAGGAGTTAGAAGTTAGGGTTTAGGGTTTAGTTAGGTTAATTAGGGGTTAAGACTAACGGAGTTAACCGTCGTTAGTCATTAACGACATTTCGATGTATTATCATAAAATTTAGGGGTACCCTATGTATTTTGAAAAGTGCAAGGGTATCTCGTGAATTTTCTGAAAACTCGGGTGTACTTGGTGAAAAAGACCGTTAATTTAATTATACAATTGTTAATGTTGAATCTTGATTTTTTTGTTCATTTGCCACTTTTTCTTCGTTGTGTTGATTTAAATTTTAAATTATGAGTTTCGTTTGTTTGAATGTTGTTAGATTGAATATCGCTGGATTGTTGAATCCGAAATTTTTTTGTTTTTCTGGATTTGCGAATGTTGAATATGGCTGGATTTTCGGTGGATTATTTTTGATGGATTGGATGGCTACATAGCTGTAGGCTTGTAACCTGTAGCCTGCAGACATTAGGCTGCACTTTTTTCACACGAAATGACTCCCAACCGATCCGGTCATGCACATAACCGGATTAGTTAAGTTGATTAACTGATCCGATTTTGTGCCCAAACCGGATCATTTAATTTCGAATTGATCCGGTTTTGAACCGGATCAGTTAACTCCCCGTAACAGCTCCAACTGCAGTCGTTCGGGTCCAAAACCGGAACAGTAAGGCCCATTTTGACCGGATCAGATGAGGTTTTTTCAACTAGTGTAGCTTGATTTTTTTATTTCTTTGCCTTTGGCCTTTTCTTTTTGCACTTTTTTTCTTTTTGTCTTGTGCGTTTTCTTTTGTTTTTGCTTCTTTTTTTCGCACTTTGAATTTATTCATTTTTTCATTTTTGTCTAGCATTAATTGCACACAATTGTTCATATTATGGGTTGGCATTCAGAACATACTGAAAACAAAAGAAAATTTGTTTCAGTATGGTGTTTGTGTAGATAATAATTGTTGCATTTGTGGTCAAGGTGCTGATACACACACCCATTTGTTTTATGACTGTGTATATAGTCAGCAGCTCATGAGACATATTCTTGATTGGATTGGAATCTCTCCTAGAAGCAGAAACATACAACAGTGGATACTATGGATCTTCAGGTCTTACAGAGGGACAAAAACGAGGAGAATGGTACTTTGTATAGTAATAGCAGCCACAACTTATCAGATTTAGTGAGTTAGGAATGATCCTATTGGAATTTACATGTAAATAGTATAGAGAAGAGTGTTGATATGATTAAGTATATTGTCAAGCATAAAGTCCAGTTTTGTCTTCCAAGGAAGTGTAGTAGTGTAGATAAGGAGTGGATAGACCATCATTGATGGTTGCTTTGTTTTTAGACCTGCTAGTCTAGCTTGGTCCTTTTGTGTCTAAACTCCTTGTTTAGGCATCAAGGTTAGGTTGTAATTTGGTAGTTTTTTTTATGCTTCTACAACTTACTTACTTACCAAAAAAAAAAAGAATTGCACACAAGTTATTGGTTTAGGGTATTGGAAGGATTGAAGGTTATTTTGTGGAGCTTTGGTTTTGAAGGGTTTTTTGGTTAAGAATCATGGAGAGCGATGGCTTATGGGATCTTTGTTTTGGGTTGCATGAAGATGGATTAAGGATGATGGAAGGAAGAGGGGAACAACTCCTGACCAAAGTATGTCCTTTTTTCATATTTTTTATTATTTTTTTCATATTTTTTCTTTAATTAGTCAAGATCATTAGGTGAGTCAAGTTTCATCATTGAATTAGAAGAATAAATAAAATGATGGAAGGTCAATGAAAATGAAAAGAAAATACGATTATATTATTAATTAGAAATAAAATGGAACAAGGTTTATAAATATTAAGTCCTAAAGGACATAGACTCGACAGGAAAGGAAATGAAATGGCTTAGGGTAAGGACTCTCTGACTCAACCTAGAAATTCGGAAACAAATGACTACGCCTTGTTGAATTGTTGATGCACTGCGCAAAAGGGTTACTGGTGATGCTGATTTTCGTTGTAGCAAGTATTAGAAGTCTGTTGTCATTTGACCATGTTTTGCAGCGAATTGATGGTATTCGACACTAGAAGTGGAATTATGTTGTTGGAATTCGCGGTAGAAATGTAGGTTGCTCCTTTTGAATTTTCTTTTAGGTGCAGGGTTCGGAGTAGACCCTATAGAAGTCATCACGCCTCTAATGTGAAGGCGATCAAAAAATTTGAATTTTCTTTTTAGGTGCAGGGTTCGGAGTACATCATATAAAAGTGATCGCGCCTCCATTGGGAAGGCGGTCAAAAGGTAATCTCAGACTCTACATGAAGTCGGGGTGGTGATAGTGCACTTGATGAGCCATAGAATAGGCTCACATTTGTTCCTCCATTGGGTGCTATTAGGTTGTAATCTCTCGACCGGTCATCATGAACAGAATCGAGTGGACCTTGCTTGTAAGATTTTTCGAAATGAGAAATGGAAATAAGGAATAAAGAAGTGGGAAATGAGAAATGAGAAATGGAAAATGAAAATTTGAAATGGGAAATGGAAATGGCAAATGATTTTGAAATGGAGGATTAGAAATGATTATGGGATTTGGACTAGTATGGGCTTCACCATGATGTAGACATGACCCTAACTATATGCATATGCAGATATGGACTGGACTGGACTATGCAAGCAGACTGGAGTAGACTTTGAACTTCCAGAAGACCAAGGAGGCTAGGCCTAAGGGTATGAATTGATTTTTATAGTCCGAAGACTTGACTAGGGCTTACATGGAGATGCAAACTAGACCTAGAATTGGGCTTTTATAGTTCAAAGACTTAACTAGGGTTCACATAAAGATGCAAACTAGACCTAGGGTTAAACTTTTATAGTCCTAAGAGTTAACTAGGGTTTACATAGAGATGCAAACTACACCTAGAAAATGAACTTTTATAGTCCGAAGACTTAACTAGGGTTTACATAGAGATGCAAACTCGACCACTAAGTAATAAACTTTTATAGTCCAGATACTTAACTAGGGTTTACATAGAAATGCAAACTAGACCTAGGGAATGAACTAAGGTTTACATAGAAATGCAAACTAGTATTGAGCTTCCTATTGGTCTTCATGAGTTGGAGTTTACTAAACAAAACCCTAATGAAGACTTCGCACTACTACAAAAAATAGAATATGAAACGCTTGATAGAGAAGGGTTAAATATGTTAAGCGTTTTATAGTATAAAATAGACAGTCTTCTCTCACACCAGTTTTGTAGGTGACACAATATAAACTGTCTATCTTAGATACCCGTTTTGTTGTTCTTTAACACAATAAAAATTATTAAGTTAATAAATTAAAATTTTGAAAGTCCCACTAATACTTCTTTTTTTTCTTTTGAAAAGGCGCTACTTCTATTTAGTTGTCAAACATAATTTTAATATTTCCCTTTCCTTATCTCTATCTATATATCAAGAGGGGTAGGACACCAAAACAATAGGAAAAAAAGAAAAAGTAAAGGATAACTACCTACTTTAATTAAAAAAAATATAAAAATAAACAAATGAAAAAGGGAACTACCTAATTAATTAAAAAAAATAAAAAATAAAAAAGGCACTACAAAAATAAAACAATGAATATTTACAACACAGAAAATTATTTCTCTCTGAACTAAATTTTAAAAAAAAATTTAAATATCCCTGATTTAGTGGATAAACAGATTAAAAATTCAAAAATCCCTAATTTATTAGATACAATTAGTAATTAATTTAATTTTTTACCTGTTTTCGCACGCATTGTGTGCATATCAGGCTAGTACATTAAACCTCAACCCAACAGCTTCACCCTAAATTTTTCAATCTCGTCCCTTCTCTTCCTGGATTTTTATTTCACCCTCCATAATCCATGTGCTCTTAGGCTATGTTCTTTTCGTCTGGTCTGATCTGAATTTTTCTAATCTGATCAGATCTAGTCTGATTTGATCTAAACTTTTCTGATATGATCTGAATTTTTCTGATATAGACTGATCTGATCTGATCTAATCTGAACTTTTCTATTCGATTATTATTATTATTATTAACGTCCAAGACATTATAATTATAATTTTAATAATAATAATTATTATTAATATTATTATTATTATTATTATTATTATTATTATTATTATTATTATTATTATTATTATTATTATTATTATTATTATTATTATTATTATTATTATTATTATTATTATTATTATTATTATTATTATTATTATTATTAAGCAATTGCCTTGTAATAGAAAAAAAAGATATGAAGAGCTCTATACTTGCCTTGTATAAACAGGCTTTGAAGACAATAGAATAGAAACACAGACATTAAGCGATTTTGTTGCACCTTTGCAATTATAAAATAAAACGAAATTGAAAGCTTTCAGTAGCACACAGCAAACAAATGAAATTATAAACTAATCAAATATATAGAATTTTTTTTTTGGGCATTTGGGTACCAAGATTAATCGCAATTAAAGAAGGAAAGAGAACATGCGAAAAAAATAAATTAGGCGGCTTCAACTCTTCAAGACAACTTGCATTGTGATTTTGCAATGCATCTTTAAATTAATGACTTAGTTTTAATTGTTTTATATAAAATATAGGTACACATATATAATAAACGAGTCGCGTCATGTTGACTCATTTACTTTAAACGTGTCACAAACTTTGACCCGAATCCATCTATTTCGTGTTGAGTTCTGGTCGTATTGTCGTGTCATGTCATTTATTACATAATAATAATAATAATAATAATAATAATAATAATAATAATAATAATAATAATAATAATAATAATAATAATAATAATAATAATATTATTATTATTATTATTATTATTATTATTATTATTATTATTATTATTATTATTATTTAGAAAAAGAATTAAATATAAGGCCTGAATTTTCTGATCTGATATGATTTGACCTAATCTCATCTTATCTGATCTAATATGATCTGATTTTTTCTGATCTAATCTGAACTTTTTTTATCTGATCTGATCAAATCTGAAATAAGCACTAGAGTGCTTAAATAAGTTGAAAAGAATATAGCCTTAGGCTATGTTCGGTTCACCTTATTTTTGCTTATTTCGAGATCGATCGGATCTAAAAAAAATAAGTTCGAGATCGATCGAATAAGATAAGTTCGAGATTATGCTTATATTTAAAAACTTATTATTATTGTTTTTATTATCATGATTATTATGATTATTAGTATTACTAATGCTATTATTGTTATTGTAATAATTATTATTGTTGTTGTTGTTGTTGTTGTTGTTTTTATTATTATTATTATTATTATTATTATTATTGTTATTATTATTATTCTTATTATTATTATTATTATTATCATCATCATCATTATTATTATTATTACTATTATTATTAATATTACTATTTACTAGTACATTTGTTCAAAAAGATTATTATTATTATTGTTGTTCTACTTATTAATTATTAATATTGGTAATTATTATTAATGTCGTTGCTATTATTATAAATGTCATTGATATCACTATTTGAAGCTATTTGTGTTCAAGAAGAAGAATGTTCTTTTGGCATTTGTACGTGTTCATTTTTATATTTGTTCTAATTAATAATTTTGACATGTGATGTTCTTGTTAATGTTGCACATGTAACGAACATGACAATAGTATATAATGTTTTTTTTTAATTTTGGTAGAATAATATAAATTATATGTTACTAGTTTATATAAAACATGAGTAGCATGGGATAACCTAATGGTGTTGTCATCACGTTCAACATTTTCCCTACAAATGATTTCAACTTATCTTTAGAAACAAAGTTCATATAGAACAAGACAACGATAGAAGAAGAATATTTAACCATATTGTTCAACATCATATGATTATATATATTTATAGGTTTATTTATAATAAAAAATAACAATTTATTGATATAACAAAGAACATGTTGTTAGTTAAATCCAAACATGTCATCAATATAAAAATAATATCTATCTTTTACTTTTAGAATGTATAAATAGATTTTGTACGCTCTTTCAGTATATGTTCTTTTTTTAATATCACTATATATTCTTTTCGAGATCGAGATCGGATCGAGATCGAGGTCGGATCGGTTCGGATCTTATCGAGATCGAATCATAAAAAATAAGTTCGGGATTAGATCGGGTCGGATCGGATCGGATCGAGATAAGTTCGAGATAAGTAAATTTAAGGTGAACTAAACATAGCCTTACTCTAACAAACATCTCACCACCATTGCTCAGTCTTCACCACCAGGTCCACCACTCAAGTTTCTCACGCTGATATGCCACCAAAGCTGCGTGAGACATTGAAGACACAAGCTTTCTCATATATATGACTAGTACTTTTTGCACGCGATGCGTGCGTGACATCACGTATGCGTGATTTTGTGGATATTTTCAATTTTAATTCTCATTCATGAGAGAAGTTGAAAATAAGAGGAAGAGAAAGAAGGCGAAGAAGTAGAAAAAAAGCTGCCTTTACAATTAATTAGTGCATTAAAAAAAAATTTGGAAAAGGTGAACACGGTGAGTAACGTAACTACTATGTTTGTCTATTTTAACGCAAATTTTAGGATTCTTTTCACCCTTTTTTTTCCTTATTTTACTTTTGTTTTTTAAATTTATTAAATGGTTGCACTTGTAATTTTTGTTTATAGTTGGAGGTAATTTGGGCAACTCAAGTGGACACCAAAGTCCCCAAGAGTTGCCTTATATAATAGAGATATTATGATGAAGTCAAAGTTTTGGACACCCAAAACCAATGACAACTCTAGAATAAATTTGCCTTTACAATGGCAAATTTATATATGTTCTAGATTTTCTTTCAATTCTCCTTCGGTACCATCCCTCGGCGATTTTCAGTTTTGTAGATCTTACTTTTCCTAATTAACTTTTGATTTTTGTTTTGTTTTTATTTATCTTAAATAAAAAAATGTCATATTTTAATGGTTGACATGCTAAAACTTCTTATTAATTATGTTGGTTTAGGGGAAGGGGTGAGATTGATTCATTTTTAACGGTTGTTCTATGTATCTTTATCCTTAATATGGTTTATTTATGGTTATCTTTTGATCTCGATATATTTTTATTTATTTCGGATTTAAGTTTTAATGCTCTTTGTTGTTTTTTTTTTGACACAAAGAAAAAGGATTTCATTCATAAGGAATAGCCAAACGGCACTCAAAATCAATTCCTGAAAAATCGAAAATTCCAACATAGGTATATAACACCTTAGAACTAGATACATCGCAGATTTGAATACAAATAGCCTTAATACAAAACTTCATCTGAAACAATACAATCTGTAAGTTCGCTTTCATTCGGCTTAAATTCCGCTGATGCATAGTCGTTTGGGTGAAAATACTTTTGTGGTCTTCTAGAATCTTACAGAGAATATAGATTGTTAGATCTTCCTCCTTCATCAGACGAACAAAAAAAGAAATTAAACACCATAAAATAAATACCATCTTAAGGATTAAATATACATATTGGAAGCAATTAAAGGAGTTTTTGGAGTTTACCACCGGTACGAACACTAGTGGAAGCCCCTACAAAGATTCACAATTGATGCCAAGAAGAGAAGAGATGAAAGAGAAAGAATGGTAAAGAATGAAGGAAAAACCTTCAAAAAGAAGAAAAACCTAGCAATGGAAGCTAGGAAAAAACCTTCCCAAGGAGAAACCGTAGAGAGAAAAAACCCTCCCAAAGTGAAACTACATAGGAGGTTATTATATACTCTATATTTCTATTATTGTCACTTGTAAAGTTTTTATGAGTATATATAATAATGGCATTGTTGTGACATTTAATTCGTTAAATGTTAATAACAACTGTTAGAAACTGGAGATTTTTAATTTAATTCTTTTTTTCTAAACTTGTATTTATATTATGCAAATGTCATGTACTTCTTAATAGAATATTTTTTATTTATAAAAAAGGAAAAATAGAGAATCTCTATTCTATAAGGCAACTAGTGGAGACACAAAAATATAGAAAATCCTATTTTGCCCTCACTAAATATTGAAAATTGCATCCAAAAAAACAAATCCACACATAACCGGTAATCCAAAAGTAGAGGTGTTCATAACCGAGTACCCGACTTTTCGGGTACCCGCATTTGCGGGTAGTTGGAAAGGCGGTCCATGACCCGACCCGTGAAAATCGGGTACCCGCTAACCGGGTACCCGATTTTCCGGCCGGGTCACTGGTACTCGACTATGTATGTTTTTTTTTTTTTGAGCAGTTTCCGTTCCTCCATAATATCTAGGAAATTACTCTAATACTACTAGTATTAACATAAAATCTTGGAGAGGGATTTGGGAGTCTAAGTGGGTTCTAAGGAGAGGGTTGAGATGGCGAGTGGGGAATGGTGAAAAGATAAGAGTGTGGAAGGACCCGTGGATACCCGGAACCCAATCTAGGTGTATTATTTCACCAAGAGGAGAAGCAAATGAAGATGTTGAGGTGGGTGCTTTGATAGATCCTATTAAAAAGGAATGGAATTTAGAGTTGGTCTCCCAACTGTTTTTGCCATTCGAAGTTGAGAGAGTGATGAGTATTCCTATTAGTTGTCGATTGCCGGATGATGAGTTGTGCTGGGATTTAGAGAAATATGGAGTATACTCAGTGCGGTCAGCGTATAAAGCTTTAGCTGGGGATGTACGCCAGGTGGAAGAAGAAGCTCCATCACAGGTTACGGATTTATGGAAAATTATTTGGAGTGCAAATGTGCTGCCACGAGTGAAGATTTTTGCCTGGAGAGCGAGTCTCGAAGCACTCCCGACTTGCTTGGGCCTCAACCGAAGAATGCCACTGTTGGCTGCTGCTTGTAAGTCATGTGGATGTCAATCTGAATCGGGCTTTCACGCTCTGTATACGTGTGCTTTGGCTCAGTCAGTCTGGGAGAGCTGTGATCTCGCTGTTGCAGTCCCAAAAGGTTGTTCGTTGATTGCAGATTGGTGGGGCTACTATTTTCAAACTCTTGATGATAATAGTCTGGCAAAATTCCTGACTCTTTGTTGGGCCATTTGGGGGGCACGCTGTCGAGCTTCTATTGAAGGTGAGTTCTGGAATCCGGAGTCAATAGTAAATTATGCACTCCCTACTTACAACCAACTGCTGAAGGTAGGAGATGATAAATCGAGGAAGACGATGCAGGGGGATACAGGTTTTAGCTTGGTGTGGAAGCCTCCGGAGGAGGGCTGGTACAAGATGAATGTAGATGCTGGTCAGATGGGTGCAGTGGGGTCGGGGCTGGGTCTGGTTTGCAGGAATGCTTCGGGTGAGGTGGTGGGATGTGCTGCGCTCAGTCTAGTGCTCGCTGGGAGCCCATGGTAGCAGAGGCGCGAGATATGGTGGAGGGGCTGCTGCTGGCCCGCGAGCTGGGTGTGAAGAATTTGGAGTGCGAAGGTGACTGCCTTGCTGTAGTTCAAGCGCTGGCAGGCAAGAAGACGGGAGCGAATGAGTTATTTCTTGTGGTAGATGATATTAGAAGTTTAGTTTCGTGCTTCTCTTGTGTGAAATGGTCTTTTGTTAAACGATCGGGTAACATAGTTGCCCACGAGTTAGCTCATTTCCAACCCTTGGAATTGGGTAAGCGAGCGTGGATTGATGATGTCCCCGAAACTATTGTATCTTTGGCTTTGTCTGATTTAATCAATTTGTTCCCGCTTGGTGGGTTCCTTTAAAAAAAAAATATACATAAAATCTTGGTCTCTGCTTTCACACTCCGCTAAACTCAAATTTCACTCTCTCTTAACAGTTAACACCCCCTTCCCCTCCCAGTTCGTAGCATGAGAATGTAACTCAATACATAAATTAAAGATTTGCATAATTTTAGAAGCCAACAATCATATTCAAATCCCACTAACATTTGCTTAATTCTCCAAACTTACAAAAGAACTGAAGTGAAATAGTAGCATGAGAATTATATAAATTTGTCTCTCTGAAAGTCTCCCTCGTTTGTTATGATTGAAGTATGGGGATGATATTGTTGTTTGCTATGTATGCCTAATGATGTTCTCTGAATTTCCTTTGATTCATAAAGCTATGAAATAAAAGCTTCAAATTATAAAAAAAAAAACTGAAGTGAAATAAGCAGCAAGAATGGCCGAGTGAGTATCTCTTCTTCTTCGGTAAGTTTGGAGATTTATTGGAGACTGAAAATTGAGAACAGTGAAGTAAATATTCACAAATCAAAATTTAGTGAGTGAAATGGTCTAAGTTCGTAAAAGAAAATAGTCTTTTCCCGGGTATCCGGGTACCCGGTTGGCAAAAGAAATCGGCCCGTGACCCAACCCGACTTTTTCGGGCCGGGTAAACAATTACCCGATTTTTTCATAGCGGGTCGGCAGGTCAACGGGCCGGGTCAAGCGGGTCGGGTTTTTCTAAACACCCCTATCCAAAAGAAAGTAACAACCCAATGAAATCCCTAATTAAGGGGGGAAAACAACTGCAACTAAACACGACCGTTTCTCTACATCTTCAGTTCTTCCACTTCTCATTCCTATTATCTAACTTCTACCCTGCAATTCTCTACAAAACACAATAGAATAACCCAAAAACAAATCACAATACCGTACTTTCACCAAGATCAGGTAATTATAGAGATTTGTTCATAATCAAGCCTTATACAATTTCATTTTATAAATACATCATTCATTTAATGGAGGGTACTTTTCACAAGCGTTGTAATCAACATGCCAATACAAGCAAAACATTGTTGAATGAGCACAGCAACAAAATAACAGGTATTTGTTACTTCTTTCTCACAACAAACAAATAATACACTAAGAAAACAAATTTTTTATTATTCACAACAAATAAATGATATGAATTAATAGTGATTTTTGTGTGTATTTTATACAGGACAAAATCAGATAGAAAATCATTTGAAGATTTTTGGAAGCAACAAACAACACATTCACCTGGTTTTTATTTGTAATTTTATCAATAGATGACAAATTACGAAATTTATGTCCTCCTTTCTTTTTCCGTTCTTATCTAGCATTTACAAAACATACTCCTTATTTGTTGTGACAATAAGTCCTAATGCATCTTATAGTAACAAAAAAGAAATTGAAAAAAAAAATGAAACCTGAAGATATGTTGCTAAGTGGATTCAGACTAAGTGGCAAATCTGAAGAATTTGGAGGACCTGGCCCTATTTGAGATGTATTTGATACTCAAGTAATGAGCACAATGTACCAGTGAATCAACATTCAAATATGTAATTGATGTAGACACTAAAGAATGATTATTGTCATTAGAACTTGAAACTTCCGCCAATGATTTTGTCGGCAAGTTTTCCGGCTCCACATATTGCAATCAGCTATATTTGATTTTATTGAAGGGAATTTGTTGGAATTTTGATTGAATAACCGAAAATTAATGTGGGGGATTTATAAATGGGGAAAAGTAGAACAGGGGAGGGCAATTTACACTTAGGCTATGTTGCATACAAATTTCAGAGAGAGAAAGAGAGTCGAGGAGGAGCGAACAATCTGGGGGTGTTGGTGTCGGTAGATGGGAGGATGTATTGGCGGTGGTTTAGATTGCTAGGACCTAGGAGTCAAGAAATTTCTATGGTGGTTTACAGATAGCTGGGCCGAGAAAGTGATAAAACTTTCTCATATATGGGCTTGAGTCTTTGAGACAATTACTTGATTCATGATATAAACAAACACACCAAACCTTAATTTGCATAATAAACAGGAAATAAAATTAAGTTCAATAATATGAGTCATATATGGGCATCTCTGATTTTTATTACTTCCTCCGTTTCGTTTTAAATGCAATAAAGGAATATTTTATATCTCACAAAAAATACCCCTTTGTTGCATTTAAAACGAAACGGAGGAAGTATCTAAACTGTCAATTTATAAAACTTTATAAAAGGCTAAAATAAAAATCTCCCAATGAATAAATTTCAACCCTTATTAATCTTTGTTATAAATAATATAATCAGGACCTTTAGGCTTTATTATTGGCTACCCACAATTTTATATTTTTAAATGTCAAATATGCATACCCCTGTCTGTCTTAACCCAAGGCTCTTTTCCATGCCTATCGCAACTACCACCCTTAAACTAAAGTTTTTATAAAAGTAAACGCTTATTGATATAATCTACCTATTCCAAATGGGGGAGGATTGCATCTCTAAACCAACTTAATGTTGTCTTCTTAAGTAGCTAATACCGAGCTTATTATCATTGTCCTTTTGCACTTTGTTTGTCATTGTATGTGATGGAGATACATTTTTTTCCGTAAAATATGCTTTTCATGAGGCAATTTGCTCTACATAATTCATGATTTTAATTTGTTTTAAAGAATCATGGGTTTGGACTATTCAGCATATAAGTAAACTCCTATATGTTAGAAATTCTAAATTTATGTTAATCTAAATATCTCTATTATAAAGGGAATTCTATGGTGTATTGAGAGTCATACATGCCAAAAAAAAACTAGGTTTGTGGAGTTTTTTTTTTCTCTATCATATTCTTCGTTGTTGACTCTAATTAATTAGTATATTTATTTTATTTTGATATGCATTTATAAAACTCAGATAATGACTTCGCTCGCATAGCGCGTGCATATAAGGCTAGTTCTTGTTTAGAGTAACGATTCTATTTGCTAAAAGAATGTAGAACTTTCATAGTTTCATGTATGGTAACCGTTTCTTATACCTTCCTTGTTTTCTTATTTTAGGGAGGGAAAAGAGAACGCCCCTTTAAGACAAATGTTCTCTTTGACTAGGCAAACAAAACGCCTCCTTGACCTATTTTGTAAACTTTCCCAAAAAGAATTATTGACAAAGAGGGTAATTTATGTAGAATAAAAAAGACAACATAAAATTTGCCATATTAAAAAAGATTAAATAGGGCAACTATATATTGTCTTCCTAAATTAATACAAAATAGGCAGTTTGTAAATTGCCCTCCTACTCTCCTAGTAACAAAGAGGGGAAAAAATATAAGTATTGCCTTCTTTGTAAAGCCCGAGAGATCAAATAGGGCAAAAAAATTTAAATCGCGCGCCCTCCACGGTGTTTTAAAAAACTTAATAAAGAAACCAACTTAAATCGCCTTAACTCTACGCGTGGTTTATGAATTTGTTTTTAAGATTTCGGTAGAGGTTACTATCCACTTTGCGTTTTCGCTTCTCAGTAAAAAAAAAAAATCTCTCCTATCTCGCTTCTCATCTTGCGATATTCTCTCTCCTTCATAAAATTCACAATTTTGAAACCCTAGCGAAGAGAAAAGCTTCTATTTTTGCTACAATGGCGCGAGAGAGAAAAGCGAAGATATCTAAGCGAAGATATTACGTCAATTTTCGGACGAAAGATATGAACAAGTCGAATTTCTAAGCACAATGAAACAGTTTATTGTTTCTCTTCAATTTCAAGATATTATATTAAATTCATTGTGCATTATGATTAGTTTAGCTTAATTTAGTTTTATCATATGTGAATTACAACATGTTGTGCTAAATTTGTAGTGAATGAAGAATCTATCAACAGTAAACACCTCAAGAGTTTTCATGTTTCTCCAATCCTAGTGCTTCTTTCTTAGTCTCTTGTGAAGATGAAGTTTGTTTTTAGTGAATTTGCTAAAATAGTTAAGTGTAGTGCTAAAGTGTATAGATACATTGTTTATTATCGAGTGCTAATAATGTTATATCAAATTGGGGGACTGTGCGGGGGGTGGCGAGAGATGGGGAGGTGTTGTGCGAGGTGGGTTGTTTCCTGCACTTGAACTAGATTGTAGTTGGCAAAAATCGTTTTAGTATCACATGCTGAATCATTATGGTTGAATTGGTTTCAAGAAAGGACATCTGTTCCGCTATTGTTAGAATCAATTACTATTTATGTTTTATTTTGTATTTACCTTAGTAGTCAATAGAGTCAGGCTAATCGCGTAATGGCTGATCGTTAGTCAAATGGGGGTGAAAAAGTCACATCCTTCCTCTCTCCTTTCCTAAATTCTAGTTTGGTTTCAAGGGCATATGGGTGTGATTACTCAAGTTGTTGGTATTTTCTAGTTGATAAGAACCACTTAAAGGCTATAGTTGAGATGATTTATGTGTATGACTTGAAGTATTAGAGACCGGGTAACATCCCAAATAAGGGGCGGTTGAGGGAACTTACCATGAGTAGTGGGTGGTTATAGTAACCACCCACGCTGCCCCATGCCTCCTTAAAAAGGGGAGCGGTTATCAGGAGTGTGAGAGGGCACACTCCCACTCTACATAAGCGGTTACGCTGACATGGCGGGTAGTTTCGTCTGACGATGAGCGGTTGCGTCTAAGGCTATAAGCGGTTACACTTGGCTTAGGAGCGGTTACGTCAATGTCATGGACGGTTACCCTCGACTTGGTGAGCGGTTACCCATGGGCGGTTATGGTCGTGGCCTTGGACAGTTGTGACAAGTGTAGCGACACTTGTACGCCGTTGGGCGAGCGGTTACTCACGGCGATTACTTAGTGTGTGAGAGGAGTGGGCGGTTGAGTAACCACCCACGTCCCTCACCACTCTCCTTATATTAAGGAGTCGGTCGGCAAGTTAGTGGGAAGTTATCCCACGTTTGAGGAAGTACAAAATCATGGATAAGTTAGTGGGTGGTTATGCGGGTTAGTGGGTGGTTATCCGCTTATATGGTGAAATTGTAGCCACCTGTTGTATTATAAATAGAGCACTTGCTTTAATCATTTGGTAGAGAATTCCGGAAACACTTAGCCTTGTATTGAAATTGCTCTCAAGAAATAAAAGCTCTTCTTACGCCTTCTAGTCTCGTGTAATATTGTGTGTGTGTTCTTATTTACGTAATTCTAATATACAAAGTACGTGAGTGCGGAAGGCTGGCCTAGACGGGGTCTAGGCGCCATCACGGGAACCTCCTAGTGCGGAAAAGAGGTACTTCGAAAAAAATCTTGTGACAATTTGGTCCGACCTGCCGGAAAAATCTAAGGCGGTTTTACGATGAGGACACCGAAGAGATACGGGAATGGTATTGTGAATGTCAATTCACCTTCTTCTGTTTCGAAACCGAATTCTCCCTCCATTGATGGGGCGGAACTTGACTTTATCCTCAACGAGGAAGATGTAGAATATTCCAAAACGATGGAGTACTTGAGCGACTTAGCCGAATCAATCTTTGACGCTGACCAACCATTGGAAGCCGTGAGCCGAATAAAGACCTTGGTGTATAACAACCAGGGAAACCTTGGTATCAATCAACCCGGTCCATGGAGCGACTGGAATGATGATGTCGCTAATGGTCGTACATTCGAAGTTGACGACAAACTATCCGGTCTCCTTAACGGATGGTGTTCAAGAATGGAGGACCTAGCGGATATTGTTGGAACCCCGTTGCCAACTCCTCGTCCTACGTCTCCCAAAGTCGGGCTCCTAGAGAAGAAACCAGTTAGGCGTTGCCTAGGGGGATGGCTCGTTGGAGATAAATTCAAAGCATGGGACGAAGTCCCTGAATTGCAGAATGGCGAGGCGACCAAGGAAGCATTAGCCCCGGTAGTGCCAAAGAAGACCATAGAGGTGGTCGTTATCTCCAATGATGAATCAGGGAGTGAGGACCCTTGGACAAAATCGGACTCATCTGCAAATTACTATGGGGGTAAGTACAGCGAGGAGGACGAAGGATACACTCCTATGTCCCAATCGAAGGTCCAGTTCGGTCCATTCCAACCGTAAAGTGACGGGCAGTTAGTGTGCTTGGTGAAGCCTCCCCTCCTTATTTAAGATTGTTTATATTGCTGTTGGTTTGCCTGTGTGTGTTTCGTTTGTTGTTAAAAACGTTGGTTTGTTTCCTTGTTTTTAATATTTGAATGGCAATGTAAGGATTGTTATATTTGCATTTATGGAAAGTTGGCTTGGTTATTCTTGTTTTCATTGCCTATACATAGCCGAATTTTAAACACAGTATCGTTTATCGAAAGCGTTTGATTCACTAGGAGTCGCAAGCTCGTGAGTTCAACGCTAACCAGACTTGGGTGCATCTGAACCAACGCAAGTTGGGATGACCCTCGGTTCTGTCTAAGGGGCTATGCAGTGAATGATAGAGGAACGCTTTGATGAAAAATGCAGTGCTTGTAGACCTTGTTCATGCTCTAACCTAAAGGGATTCTGGAAAGATGGACAAAGTCCATTCTCCCGGCAACTATGTTGTGGGTTACGCCAATCCCTTGGGACGGAGCATGAACACGGAGTCATGTTACTCAAGCCAAAACATGAAATTCAATGGTCGTTGCCTCGAAATCATAAGTATTAACCACGGACCAACAAGTACATAAACATGGACAGCGAAGGTAAGATGGGGGAATTCTCGAATGGTGATCCCCGTGAGTACACGAACTCGTAACTTCGGCGAAATCCGAAACATCTACCAGTGGAAAGCGGAAGTAAAAGTGTTTGACCTTATGTCTTCGACAACGTTCGAAGGATCAGAGGTAAACACGCCTACTGTTGGTAGGATTACGGGGACTTGATCTCGAATGTTCGGCAGAAGCCGAAAGATAAGGAATGAAAACACTTGCCTACTGGTTGTAGGCGTGCGAGAGTTTATCTTCGCAGCATCGTCGAGGTTTGAGGAATACCCACTTGCTGCCAGCAAAGTATGAGGGGCTAACCTCACACGGTGAAACTGGAGCAAGTGTACCCTAACTCGAGCGGGATGCATTGGACTTCGGAATCATAGAGAATAAACGTTAACGTTTACTCGTGTGGACCGAGGCCCGCCCTAGTGAAACTTTCATTCCAAGAGATAAGTTTGGGGGAGTACAATTGATGGACGGAACCGCGTGAGGTCTTCCATGCATGGGCGTTGTCTCTCCTCGCCGAATTACAGTTCCGACTCGAACTTGTAATTTGGGAAAACCCTAAGAGAGGGTAATGGATCTGTCGGATACTCTCGGGTGAGGAGAGTAGACTGATCCAAGGGGCGGTTGACCTCGGAATGTGATATGTTGAATACAAAGAATGACGATTGTTGTCGACATGGGTTAACGGTGGTTAACCTAAGTCTTGAGGAAAGGGCTTGCATGTGGTTCCCGGGCACATAAGCACTCAAGCACGCGACTGGATGACGGGTGAAGGTCATCATTCGCACCAAAAGAGACCCGTGGTAAGGGAGACTTTTAAAAAAGTGGAAGATGCCCCTCCTCCGTGGAAAGGGAGGTACCTCGGATGATTACTTCCATTGATGTGGGAAGTAAGCCATAGATTCCTATGTTGGCTTTGAAGGAAATAATGGCAGAGAGGTTATGAGAAATATCATTGATTCCGTTGGCTTGTGATTAAGGGCCACAAGGTGGCTAAGATCCAAGGCCCGCATGTGTGCGAATGCCATTGATCAGTTGAGGATCACGAGGGGCACGGGATCAAGGGAGCTCGTTGTGAGTAAAACGAGTCCGTAAGGAAAGCGACGACTACTTATGGGAATTTTATGCGAGGGAGGCGAGGACCCTTTCCGACAAATACCTCAGTAGTGTAATCTGACGAGGACGTCAGCCTCCATTTAGTGGGGGAGGTTTGTAACCGTCACTTTTGTCGACACTTGTTTATGAGCCGACTACGTCTAGGCGCAATGCTAGACGTCGGACAAGGCCATGGCGGTTAAAGTATATAACTCTCGAGCGTTGTACGCAATTAGGGAGTTATACTTGACCCTTGCGTGTCCAAGTTGAATGCCCTAAGAGATGGAACAAGATCCGAGATGGGTGCACGTAGTGAAACATGCGAGTGAACCCGAGGATGGTTCCGATAAATCTCGTATGGTGGCACGACGCACGGTGTTGATGGTTTCATCCGTTAAACCAGCGTCAAAGGATCCCTAGCATGGCAGTTGCACAAATATCCACGTTGTGGAATCGTGGGAGACGGTTACCATGTGTTGGTAACCGCCGAACAGTGGTAGACTGAGTAGCTTGGTGACTTAGAGGCGGTTACCAAGGCTACGACTAGCGTGGGATCATGGAGAGCAGTTATCATGCAATGGTAACTGTCCGTCAGTTATTAAAAGGTGTGGCTTGGTGACTTGGCGACAGTTACCATGGCTACGAGTGAGCAAAGGATAATCAGAAGCGGTTACCATGCGTGGATAACCGCCAAGCGGTTATAAAGCTAGGTAGTTGGGTGACTTGGCGGCAGTTACCAACGTATGCTTAGTGCTGGTGGTTAGTTCCTTGAAATAAAGGGTGGTTTATTCAGGCATAATAGTGTAAGTCACATATTGAATTGCCAGCGCTTAGATCCTTAAGATGCTAAACTTAGGTCCTTTGCCTTGTTGTGGTTTTACTTTCCTGTCTTTCATCTGTTGTGTTTGGAGCCCATTAACATGTTGAGGATGGTGAGAGAGGTTGCTCACCATCAAACATCATTCGTAAAGATCTAGTGCATCAGTTTTGTGGTCTCTCTCCCAGAGTCCCAGTTGGGTATTTTCATACTTCATAATATCTATATATATATATATATATATATATATATATATATATATATATATATATATATATATATATATATATATATATGCATTTGTTTTTGTGTTATTTTTATCGTTTGTTGAACAACAAAACAGGTATAATCCCAGTCTTAATATCTCCTTTATTCACTAATATACAATCTCAGGAATCATGTCTTCTCACTCTTGTTGTCAATGCATTACAGATACCAATTAATTAGAGTGCACGCAAAAAGCCTCGGGAAGAACTGCAAGTGGTTGGAGATGTTTGAAGATGCTAGAATCGTCCTATTTTGCGTGTCCCTAACAGATTACGATGAATATGAGGTAGATAGTAGTGGAGTACTTGCAAACAAGATGTTACAGAGCAAGAAACCTGTTTGAGAGCATCATTACCGACCCAACATCTAAAGTCATACTGGAGAAATGCAGCTCATAATGGTGTTAGGTTCGCGACTACATTAGCATCCGGCTTCATGTTTGGGATTGTGTCCTGGCAAATTGGTAATAGAAGGTAAATTAACTTGCATCTAATTTTTTGGTTTACTTGAAAACATTGGAACATGTAATTTTATGAAGATCATTGCTATTTTGAAGGGACACACAAGTTGATCTTGTTGGTGGAATTGGTGCAATGTATATATCCACCATGTTCATGGGAGCACAGAGACAAGTTCTAGTGTAATGCCGGTTTTGACCAATGATAAACCCGCCTATTATAGTGAGATATCTTTTAGATTATATGCTTTGCTATACCTTATGCTTTGACACGGGTATAACACGAACATGAAAATTATTTGTTAGGGCTTGTTCGTTATTAGAGGTGTTTAATTTGTACCTTAATGTGTTTCTGAATTTATGTTATATGACAGGTTGTGATAGAAATTCCATATGTTTTAGCACAAGTTACCTTTTTTGAGATCATATCCTATGGAATGATAGGATTCAAATGGTTGTGTTGTTGGTTTTGTATGTGTAGAGAGTTCCAGAGTGGTGGAAATGGTATATATGCGTATGTCCTGTATCATGGAGCATGTATGGGTTGGTAAGTTCTCAATACGTAGAGAGTTCCAAAGCTTCTTAGGTTTTATGGCAGATCTGTAATCTCTCTTGTTGTTATATTGTAATAATGACAATTTTAGTAGGTTTATCGTCATTGTAAAGATTTTATTAATTTATATGATAATATTATATTTTGGCAAATTTTCATTTAGATTTTTAGAACTTGTCTATTTCAAGTTGAATCTTAAAAGGAAAAGAAAAAAACGAGCAAGGAGGGCAATAAGGCAAACAAATAGGGCGACTAAGTAGGAGTTGCCTTCTCTTGGTTCCTATCTAGGAGGGCAACTTTGTTGCCATAGTTGTCCTCAAAGCAAACAGGGCAATGAAAGTTGCCTTATTTGCATATCTAAGAGGACGATAGTAATTACCCTCTTTGGTAAAATCAAAGAGGGCAAAATGATGTTGCCTTCGTTGAAATTAACAAAGAGTTTTTAGATGTTTGCCCTGTAAACCTAATACAATGGTCTTACCGTGGCAAAGTTAAGGGCAAGTAATTTTTGCCCTCTTAAACTAGGAGGGCAATTTTTTGATCTACAAGGACAACTTTACTTGTCCTCTTTAGCCTTAAATGGTGTAGTGTTTATAGACCGCATAGTAGAAGAGCGCCTCAGGAGCGTTCTATGTGGCCTATTTTCGATAATTCTCTTTGCCCTTTTTTGTAATATGCGGATCTCACTTGTGAACCCTAATTCGTTATCAAAACAAGTTCCTGAAAATCATTCTATCTATCTCTACTACTCCAGTTCAACCTATCTATCTCTATCTCTATCTATTCAAATATCTTAGCCTTGCATAACCCTAACTTTGCATGACATTCCATCTCTACCTTAGCTTTGCATAACCCTAATCATTGCGTAGCGTTTCATGCATCCTTACAGAGTCAAAGTTTGCCTTATTGCATCATTATCTATGTTGTTTGCCCATGTATGCTAACATCTTCTCCTACAGTTAATCATATTACTTGTATTTTTCGTCTTGTAGACTAACTTTGTTTTACAGAAATTGGCGATTTATAGAACAATTCTAAATTGCGAGCTTTTAGGATCTTCGTCCCGACACATGCTACTTTGACTTTCGGTTTCTTGAACCCTAGTCAAAGAGGGGGCTTCAAGATACACAAAATAATGTCTCCACATGTAGTACCCAATGATGAAACATATCGTTGTCATAATTGGTCCGGTCCAAAGGAAGAGCAATTGAACGAGCTAAGCCCAAAAGAGTTTCAAAAATATAAAGTCTCTTTATTGGTTTAAAACAATCCAAGCCCAATTTATAAGGCCCAATTAATTATTCCTGATAATTAATTGCATTTTTATATTTTAATATTAATTATTCCCGATAAATAATTTTTAAAGGAAGAGCAATTGAAGAGCTAAGCCCAAAAGCGTTTCATAAATATAAAAGTCTATTTATTGGTTTACAACAATCCAAGCCTAATTTTTATGGTCTAATTAATTATTCATGATAATTAATTGCATTTTAATATTAACTATTCCCGATATTTAACTTTTAAAAGATATTTCGAAAATCATATTTTTATTCCTAAAGATAGCTGATTTCGGATTCCAAAGGATATAATTGATTAAGGGATAAAAAAGGAATTTTATAACGATATATAACTGGTCAGATTGGCATTGCGTTTGACACAACATGTTGCACACGCGCAAGTTTGATGCTGTAAATGAAAACGAAAAACGTGAAGCCAGTGTGCACGAAGGACATACAGTGCGCCTGGCTCATAGGTTGTGCGTCTAGCCCACAAGCTGTGCGCTAAGCGCACAATTTTATTTTATCCTTTCGTACAAACGCTTGGACATACTTTTTCCCTACGACTTCAATACTTAACATCATATAGTCATCATACTTTCAACTACAAAAACTCTATACCAACACATTCAAACATATTCGAACTCATCCATCCCTTCGAATTTCATATTTCAAGCTTCAAGATTCCTCATCTCGTAATACATGACCGAGGCGACAAAAGTATAGATTTTGTGGGTCAATTCACATTAATCTCTTATTTTACTAACAATTTACTTGTCATGGTGTAGATCTTCAAAGAATTACCACTCTAATGTACATTCTTCTCTAATTTCCCTTATTTTTATGTTTCTTTTATTGATTTCTATTATATATTCATATGCATGCTATATGATTTAATGTTTTTATGACCTCACATGCTTATTATTGCTAATCAAAACCTAAAAAATTGTTCTAACGCCTTTAAGATAATTGGATAATCTGTTTAGGATCCTAGTAATTTGATTGGATATTAATACATGTCACAAGAAAGTAGTCTTTTATGTGTTTAATGAACCAATATAGATTAATTTTTAGATTGCATTAATCTATTACGTGGTTATTTAATTGCATAAATCTTGACATGAATCGATATTAAGTAGAGACAATCAATGAGCGAACTTGATTCCTGATCTTATTTATACCTTCACTTTCGAACTCAATCTTTGGTTCATTGACCATTTATGGAGTCATGACGGGTAAATTAAATCTACATTGGATAAGTCTCTAAGTTGTCCCTACAGTTTCCCAATATCCAATTAGGTTGATGAGTCTTCCTTTAAAAACTTGTTGGCAACTTCTCTTCATTTCAAAATAATTTTCCAAAATAAAACTTTTACAATGACGTAGTCAAATATGCGCTCATCCCATGTAGACAATGAAAACACGCCTACAATAATCATGAGAGAAAAACTTTCTCAACTGAAATCATGACTGAACCGATATAAATCAACATCAATGGTCAACCGTATAGATACACATATAGGTTGTAGGAAATATATCTTTTAAAACCATAATGATAAAAATTAGATGGAAAACACGATACTCAATTGTACATTTAAAAGTATACATAACACGAACCGATCCCGAGATCGATGTTTTTGTAAGAAGTGCTCACATCTCACTACTAACCATGGAAGAATATGGTAAGGGTTTTTGAATAGAAGGAAAAAAGGAAAGAAAAGAAGTATATATAGGTAAATAAAAAAGAGAAAATAAATCAATGGTAATCACGAAACCACGTCAACAATTGGTCTCTGCAGTCTGCACCAAAACAAAAACTAAATTTTTCGAAGCATTACTTAATGAGATTTCCAACAACAGGCGCTGACTGCCCCCCTACCTCATGAAGATTTGGGACTGGTACAACCCTCTTGCTATCACGGTAAAATTAGGAGGATTATAAAAAGTTTTTTTTAGGTTGTTGAGAAGATTTGAGGATTTACAATTATTGCATATGAAATTTACGCAATCTTAAACGTACAAGTCTCAAATAAACCTGCAATTTGCATGTTAGTTAAGAAAATATTAACGAGAATCCACCGATAACATATGAAAACTCATTACACTTGTATTTCAACAATTATTGCATTACATGGAAGGCGGAAGCCCTAGATTGTTGGTTCTTAAAGGCCATAATCCTAAGGCATACTATCGAAAATTTTCAAATTACAAAAGTTACTAAATTATATCCCTCTAATATTTGTAAAGAGTGACATTTTAGGGAATTTGTAAGAAAGTGTTGGTAGCTTAAAGTACATGGTAAGCTGTTGCATTAACCAACACGACTGGAGAAAGGGACTCCAAGAAAAACAATGCCATTAAAAATCCTCTCTATGACAACAAAGCCTCGAAGGACTCCAACACCAGCTTAAATAGAGCAGTTGGCCATGGGAGTTTGAATGGTTAATTCTAGACGACAGATATCAGCAAAACGCTGATTAAGTTGGGTTA